>PVKE010003848.1:0-24150 GCA_004027555.1 Craseonycteris thonglongyai
CGCTCGCTTTGAGGCCATGAGGACCGAGGATCGAATCCCGGCTCCGGCCCAGGCAGGACCCACGTGCTGAACTGGGGAGTTCCCACAGTTCGGTTCTCTAACTGTCTCTGTCTCTGTCTCTCTCTCTATCTGTCAAAAAGTAAAATAGAAATAAATAAGCACTGAAGACAAAAAAAAGATAATTTCTAAAAAAAAAAAAAAAAAAAATATGAATACAAGGATCATTTGCAAGGGAGAGAAAAAGATGGAGAAAGGGAGACAGAACATTGTGAGGAGGGGACCTAAATCTTGATCAATGGGGACATCGTTTCACAAATTATATCCATACTATGGAATTATGGCTTCAAAGAGAAGATATAAGGCGATCTACTAGAATGCTGGGGGAAAAATACTACAATTTCTAATAATGACTATCTTTATAAATAAAGGAATTAACATTCATTATTACCTACATGGAAATAAAGCACAATTACTCATCCATTCATATTACTATAAATGCACAGTAATAACATGTAGTTTGTTTGACCAAACAAGTTAATTTATCAATATTACCTAGTTAAGTTAGCTTCAAAGTAATCAAGATAAACTGGCTCTCATAAAAAAAACATTTCTGGGGAAGCTGGATGGCTCAGTGAGTTAATCGCTCACTTTGCAGCCCCAGAGACCGAGGATCGAATCCCAGCTCTGGCCCAGGTGGACCCACATGCTGTACTGGGGTGAGCCCCAGTTCAGTTCTTACCGGGGCCCATGTGGAGACTCCCAGCCCAGTTCCTGCCCGGTCCAGTTCCTGCCCTGTGCAGCCCCACACCCACCTGTGGAGTAAAACTATATGGAAAACTAATGCTATCAACTATGGAGACTGCTCTGGGCCCACCCCATTCTCTGTCTCTGTCTTTCTGTCAAAAAAAACCCCAAAAACAATAAAAATAAATTAAAACAAAACAAAACAAAACATTTCTCATTAGCCCAATAAATTGCTTTAGGCAAAATTAAGTCCAAGTTGGTATAAGAGGATTATAAAATTATAACAAATGCCTCTAATCTCTCATATGCAATAATTATATCTAAGAGTAGGACATAATTTGGTAAAAGGGAACAAAAATGGCCACAGAGAGTTGTATACCTAGAAACTATGTAAATATTACCAAACAGTGCCACCCCAAATAATTTAACAATTAAAAAAATAGTACAGTATAAAGATGTAAAACAATTATTGAATAAATGTGAAAATGACTGATGAGCAAAAAAAAAAAAAAAGGCCACTGAGATAAGATAAAGACTGTATGAATGAACTGGGCCAGAAAGACAGACTTAAAGGGGTCTTAAAAAAGTTACAAAGCCTCATGAGTAGAAAAAAATATAGATTAGAATACTTAAAAGTTGAGGTAAAAAAAAAGAAATATTTCCTCCAAGTATATACAGTTTTACCAAGTAGGCAGAAAAATACTGGAACTATTACATCATTCATTTAACAAATTTAAACAGACAGTAATGTGTCATGGATGCACTGTGCTATTATTATACAGCAGTGAATACAATGAACAAAATATCTGTCCTCAAGGAGCTTACAGATTCTTAATTAAGTTGAAATTGTAAATAAATTTTTTTAAAGTTATTCTACAGTAGGTATAAATAACTCAATTCCCTACTGTAATAGAATTCAATAAGGTTCTAAGAAAACTGGCATCAAACTAAACAAAAAGTCAAGTCAATCAATTGGGCTGTCAACAAGTATCATCCCATACTGAGCCTGGTCCCAGAGGATCTAAGAATTTTAGCAGAAAAACAATTCAGTTTATATAATGCAATTAGAGTTATATAAGACAATATGTGCATAAATTAAATTTATTGTTTTAGTATTTACCCTTCATTAAAAATTAAGACTAATAGATGTAAAAAATATATACAGATACGTATGAAACAAAGCCTAAAAAATAAAAATCATACTATGAGCAGTCATCTAAATTAGAACATGTCCATACAGAAACACGAACATGAAGGTTCATAGTAGCATTATCCAGAATACTCAAAAACTACAAACAACCTAATATTCATCAACTGATGAACAAATGTAGAGCCATTACAGCGTATTTATGTGGCAACACAAAGAAGCACCGATAAACCCTGAAATCATTATGTTAAGTGAAAGAAGCCAGACATAAAAGACAAGACACTGTGTGATTCCATTTATATAAAATATCCAGGAAAGACACAGCTACAGATACGGAAAGTATATCGCTGGCTGCCTGTGACAGAGAGTAAAAATGAGGAGTAACCACTTATAAGCACAGGGTTTCTTGGAGGGCAATGGGAATGTTCTAAAATTGGACTGTGATGACAGCTGTACAACTTTAAATATACAAAACAACAACAACAACAAAAAACAACAAAAACTGTACACTTACAATGAGTAAATTTTATGGTATATAAATTATATCTTAAAGCTGTTAAAAAATAAATCACATTTATATGATGTCAAAATCCTGAGTATAAAAACTGCAGAGAAAAGTAAAAATAAATGGTAACCTGTGTTCTGCTTCAAGTGAACTTGAAAGAACATCTGTTTGTGGGAAGGTTGAAGACCGAATGATCTGTTGGGAAATAACCGAGGCATTGCCATTCTCTTGTGGAATTTCATTTTCATCAAAGTTTCGATTTATATCCCTTTCTTGGTGTGTACTATTGCTGTTATGCAAATTAAATGAGTCGTCATCCTGATTTTAGGAAGTTAAAAGAATAAGAGAATACAGTTGTTAAAAACTTTAATAGATCCTGGAAATTTTAATCATTAAATTTAGAAGACATTTTCATAAGGTATACAATTAAGTCGTGGTGGATACCCACAACTTTCTAACTCCATATATTCACGTTTTTTTCAACAACAGCACCATCCAAAGGATGAAGGCAGGCAGCATGGGGAAAATAAAAGCAAGCATCTATGAATAGGAATAATCTTAAATTTTATTTTTCCAGAGGGACTATAGAATGGGAAAAGTCTACTTTAGAAAGCCATTACTAATACAAATGATTAGCTAGTTCTTTTCTTCAGGGAGATAAATATTTGATTAAAATTTATTCAAAAGTCCTAAACTGATATCTGTCCAAATATCTCAGTGACATATTAATGTCAAACCAAGAGTTCCTATAAGTTCAATTACCTTCTCTGAGCCAGCATGGCTTTCATCTTCATGTTCCTCTTCTACTCTGTCCCTTTTCAATGCTTTCAAAAATTCACTCTTCTTATCCGTGCGCATTCGTGTCAGTTTGGTTAGACGCGGCTGCTGATTAAGTTTGTCAACAGGTGAAGAAGAATTTGAGCGATTACACTAAGAAAAAAATCAGAAGTATTAGTAAATATGTAGAGAATTAATGTCAATATAAAACTCAGAACTATACCATAGCTTTCTCTTTCACCTTTATTCACAAAATTGATTTAAAAGTCTACTTCAAAGAATATTTTCCTCTATCCCTGTAAGTTTTATCTATTCTATTACATCGTAAACAAAATAATTTTCTTATCCCCAAAACAATTAAGGTCTGATAACATAAAGAACTACGATTCTAAATTTACTACTACTTTATGAAATGGTATCCTGAAGTTATTTAAACATTTCTAGAGTAGCATTTTACTTTTTCCACAGAATTCTAAAAGTCTAATAACAGCTCCAATAAGATCTATTTTATAATTATTGACATGCATGTACATGTAGGGTTTATCAGGTATGATTTCACCAGGGAAAGCTTCTGTGGAAGGACAGGAGGGAAGGGAAAGAAAAGGGAACATGTACTGACATCCTTTTGTTTTTTGGTATTTTGTTCTGGCAGTGGAATACAACAGAAAAAAGACATTAGGTCTCTGTATCACAAAGAGAGTTTTAACCATGGAAATAAACCATAATGCTTAACTCCTGGCAATAACGTCTCTATACTATAATGAATCTAAGCCACAATTAAGCAGCTGAGAATGCTAGTCCTTCCATTAAAGCTCTATAATTAAGAACTAGTATATGAGGGGCTATGCTGTTCCAAAATAGTGCTCAGAGGAGTTTCAGGTATAATTATAGTCACGACTGTCTTTTGACCCTGAACAGGTCAGGGGACTCACTGGTTATGTAAGTTTTAGAAACCTGGTCAAATGACAAAAAAAATACTTAACAGGTATTTGAAGTCAATTCAATAACAATATGCAACTTTCCCTCCTCTTACCCCCTTGTGTCCCTGTTAACACTAACAAAATGTCCATCAACAGCACAAGACTATATAATACAAATTCTCAATTGTAGTCAAGGCTCAATCATATGCATAGCATAACTATTACAATGTCAAAATCGCAATTTTTATAATTGTTTTCTCAAAAATTATTCTTTCTAGTCAACAGGTATATGGATATTTCACTGTATTATTTTCTCTACATTTTGGAATATTTGAAAATTTTCATTGAAACTTCTAAAAATTACTACTTAATGTGCAAAAATATTAGTAAATAGAGGAAAGTATCTAAACCAAGTTTTCTAAAAGAACTAAAATATTTTAATGTATCATTTAATGACTCTATGCCTTTGGCTGTTAAATAATCATAATTAAGGGGAAGCCGGGATGGCGCAGTGGGTTAGGCGCTCACTTTGCAGCCCCGGGGACCGAGAATCGAGTCCCGGCCCCGGCCCGTGAGGACCCATATGCTAAACTGGGAAGTGCCCCAGTTCAGTTCTCACCGGGGCAAGACCCTGGCCCAGTCCCTGCCCTGTGCAGCCCCAGCCCACCTGTGGAATGAACCTATGTGGAAAAACCAATGATGTGCAACTATGGAGAATGTTCTGGGCCCTCCCCCTTCTCTCTGTCTCTGACTATATCTCTCTCTCTGTCAAAAAAAATAAATAAATCTTTAAAAAATAAAAAATAATCATGATTAAGATATGTTGCAAATAATTTTATATGCTATACCTCTTTCACCGAAGTTGTTGATGGACTAAAATTCTTGGCAGTTGATTTAAAAGCATTGAAGTTGCCAACACCATATGTGGACTCATGGGAGAATGAAGTCCCAACTTTATTTTCTTTAGTTTGGCTTTTCCATTGTGTAGGCTGAAGAAAAACACATAAAACATTAATGTGTACCATTACATTTCAGAGAAAAACAAAGCAAACATTATAAAGATGACTACATATGGTTCATAAAAACAATTATTTTTCTATTACAATCTAAATCATTTGTATGTGATTCTTTTGTGTCTTTTTCCACAAATAAAATCAAAGCTTGGTATTCAGATAAAGACACTAACAACATTGCTATTTATTTTTTCAGTTTTGTGAACCATAAATTAGGTTTCTTTTGCCTAACATCAAGGACACATAAGTGGGAGTTTCAGAACACCAATGAGACAGCATTATATATTATTATTAAGCAGATATATTATAGATGCATATAGCAAAACAAAAATTTTAAATTTCATTTACTACTGCTAAAATAAAACACATAGACAAACAAATACACACATCATTTTTAAAAGATAATTAATGAAACACAACAGGCCAACTATTTCCACTTAGAAGTCAGCACTCCCCAATACCCCCACAATTTGGTATACAATTTTTAACATTTCCCAAAAGTAACTCAATTGATATCAACTTAAAACTTGCATTTTTAATCATTTAGCACTTACTTTTATAGGTGGAGCAGCAGGTTTAGGGACTAAACCTTTATAAACACTTGGACCAGTCCCGTTCTTAACTGGCTGTGACTGAAGATTTCCTACTACTGGGAATCCAGATAGCTGTAAATCTTTTGTATTACCTTTCTTAATGACCAGCATCCTTGGAGCTCTAGATTTAGGATTCGGAGGATATTCTGCATAAATAAAGCACGAGCACGAGTTACACACAGTTTAAATTTTAACATAAAAATCAAACAACCAAAAGAACTGTATATTCCAAACCTTGATTATATTTAAAAAATAACAGCCACTTCCTGGATAAAATAATTAAGCTAAATAAGTATGAACTATATACTCCCACTTACGAAATATGGCTAAAACACAACTGAACAGATTGTAGATAAGAACTGAGCTATGTCTGGCAATACAGATGAATTCAGCTGACAGTGGCCTGGAATGTTAACTATAACCAACCAAGATTAATTACATTCCAACATATTTTTCATTAATATTTTTAAGTTGCAATTTTTGTTCTAATGGCTCTTAAAACATGGAATATAAAATATATATTGCTCTCTTGCATTTTGAAAAAAGCATTTTCCTAATTCCTTTTCATCTTTTTACCTCTTATAAAGTTATAACCAATAAGCAAGAAACCACAATTCCTCTATTTCTAAATGTCTACTTTTTCTATCTCTTGAAAGAGAGTGATCTATTTTCACAATACCAATTCATTCAAATATTTACCAATAACTACACTGCATACATTATGCAAGTTACAGGGCACCAACTCAATTCTAGCTTCTGAAGATGTACTAGGAATAATAGTTGCTAACAAAAAGCTTTTCTCAAGCCTACTACAGTTGTTAAAACATAAAAAAATTACTGCTACAGTTTAATTATTGTATGTGTAACTAAGCAGGTGGTACACATGAGTATGTTCATTCACCATTACTGCAATGAGTATCTTTCTTCCTTTGGAAAAATTCTGAAAGCAATTTCAGAGTTTAGGATAAAAGAATTAACTCGAAGGGAAAATTCCAGAAAATCTAAATTAAAATTAGCTTTTGTATGTTGAACAAGATATGATCCCATGAGATGGTAAGCTGCATAGATGTTTTGTGATGGTACTCTGCCTCAAACAAACCAAATCAAACTTCCTACTGAATCACCTCAAAAACTAAACTAAAAAAGGACCCCTAGGACATGGAGGGATTCTTAAAGTTAATCTGAGGCTCCAAAGTTATTTTTAAAATACAGAGCTGGCATGGTGCTTCATTTATGCTAACGATGAAGGACAAAACAACAAGAACCTAGAACAAACCGAGAAGGTTCACCTTTCCAAAAGTTAAACACATGTTTATTTATAAGGGCAAACATTCCAATTTTTTGGCTGCCCACAAAGGCCCAAGATATGAATGAATGGTAAAAAGGACATCTTGAGGCACACAAGAACATAGAAATTATATCACCAATATACAGCTTTTTAAAATAACTTATGCAAGTAGTAAACAAAACAAAAATTAAGAATATACACGTTAGGGGATGCAGGGATAGCTAAGCTGTATGAGTGTTTGCCCTGCAACTGTGAAGTCCAGAGATCGAATCCCAGCCCCAGCCTGTGCAAATCCATATGATGAACTGCGGCACAACTTGTAACCTCCAGGATAGTGGTGAAGGTTGTCACCAGTCCCATGCAGCCTGGCACGCAAAAATCTAAATTAAATGACACTCAGAGAATCTGAAGAATGACTGATGCTGGGAAATGCAAATGATTGGAGTTTGCAAGGTTTCAGCTCAAGGGAATACAAGTGTTGAAGTAAGGAGACAGTTCTATCAGAACAACACAATTAAATAGGTTCAAGCATGACTGATGAAGACGTAACATTTCCAACTAACCACACAATTTTATCTTCTTTCCCTTCTAGATACTTATGTTAAAATCATTACAATGAAGGAAAAAAACAAATACAATAAAGAGCAAGAAAAGAGTCATCAGCAAGGGCTGATTTCAACTGACGTTTCTAAAGAGAGACACAAAGGAAAAAACTCAGTTTAGAGTACTCACAGAAGAACCTAACATCAGAGAAGAGAGTTAATCTGCCTGTAAAATCTTGTATTGCAGACTGGGATTTGGAAGTGCCCTATATGGTAGAGGGCAGAAATAAACCTTTTAAGACAAAAATCAATCACCAAGAAAAGATCCTTACAGGGATGCTGGGATAGCTCAGCAGGTTGAGTGGTTGCCTTGAAACAGTGAGGTCTGGGAATCGATTTCCAGCCCCATCCCATGCAAACACATATGCTGAACTGCAGAACAACTGGTAACTGCCAAGTTGTCACCTCCCATGTGGGATGCCCCCAGTTCGGCTTCCATCCCGCACAGCCCCACATCCACCTGTGTGGAATGAAACCATGTCACAACTAATGATGTACAGCTATAGAGATTGCTCTGGGCCTCCCTGCTTTTCTCTCTCTCTCTCTCTCTCTCTCTCTCTCTCTCTCTCTCTCTCTCAGGTTTAAGGTACAAGAAGAAATATTTTTTGTACATAAGCAATCATTTATCAAAACTGGAAAGCAGAAGAGTAGATAAGCAAGCAGGTATGTTATTTTTAAGCCTCAATATAGTTTGTAAGTACAGTTTACCCTTAATAAAATTGAATTCCTACACACCTAGGAGTAAGAAATATGCTATTTCCTCAAGGAGGCCTTCATGCAACGAATGACAGACTATCCTATAAACAAGAATGGTAAAGCCTGAGAAATAAGTCATAGAATAGCAGCAAAGTAAAAGATGATAAAGGTACCTAAAGTAAAATGATAGGGGTTGGCAAGGAAGAGAAGCAGCTATAGTACTAATATACTTAAGTATATTTATATTCAAATGCTATAATACAGAGGTTAAGAACCTATGCATTTGTGCCAAATTTATAGAATTTTAGTAACTGCTCCAACCTTAGTAGTTGATCTTTCATCTATAAAATGGAAAATAATTTCTGCCTCAGTTATTGTGACAGTTTCTTTAAAACACACACTAGGAAAAAATCTCTAGAAAAGTCATATACTATGTGTGCTAGTAATAACTATACTGAATATAGTAAATAAACCTGCCCATTTAAAAAAAAAAGAAAAGTGTTCTTAATGGTAATTACATATAAGTAATGAAAAGAGTAAAGGCAGACTAATAACCAAAACTTAATTTGTATCATTCATATCCATTTTATATTACTTATCAACTGGTTCATCTGTTCACAGATTATCTCTACAAATTCTCCTGACACAAACCTCCCAAGTTAAGCGTTGAAAGCTGTTGGATTCAAACAGTATTCAACGTCTCCTCCTATACTTTTTGCACTTAGTCAATTGGTAAACGATATGGAAAAGACTCAATTTATTCTTCTAAAGAGAAAATTTATGCACTGATCAAAAGCTTTAGCATTTATATAAAAAAAATTAGAAAGTGACCTTAGTGATTTCCTTCTGTAAATTGCATGTGCTTATCAAGCCTCAAGTTCATATAAGCAGGTATATTCTCATTCAAGTTCAAAATATGAGAAGCAAATACGATTCTGGATTGTCAGAACATTTCCCCTTATCCTCAAACTGTAATCTGACAATAAATAATTTCAAATATCTATTTATGATTCTGTTTATTCATGCCCTCTGTGAATACATGTTATTACTTAAATATAAAGTCAATTGCAGATGGTATGGTATAGCTCAATTTTTTGGAAGAACAATGAAAATTAAAATATTCCCACATATAATACAAATAAACTGGCCACATGTATAACTCAAAGCTGACATCTCAATTTTATTATTCTTTTCTTTCATATACTTGCCATCAGCTGCTATATATGTGTGTTTATGTTTTTGATTCAATCACTTATTACTTTACTCTTTGATCACTTAGAATTTTTTAAATTATTGTTTTATTTATTTGGCCTTTTAACAACTCTACTAGCATCTCCCTGGGTTACTGGATTTGAACAACATAATCAGCTAACATTTATTAACATTTGTAAAATGATCAAGGATTTTTACACAGTAGAAAAACATTAATAATGCTGTTCTCGTTAGGATTACTGTGATCATCCTCATCACATAAACAAGAAAATTCACCCAGAAAGAGATTAAGTACAATCCTCCCAAAGTCTAATAAGTAAAAGATCTAATGTTAGGGCTCAGATATATTTGATTCTAAAGCCAACATCCTTAATCACTATATTATACTACTGAAGAAAGTGAAAATAAACTAGTCCTAACAAGATATTTAAAAATGTTTACCACTCCCAACTAAAAATACTAGTAAGACTACAAAGAATGGTAAGAATAAGGGGGTTTATAAGTGTGAGCTACCAAGTGATATCAGGTTCTACCCTTTCCTCCATCCACCATCACTGATGCCACTCATTAAGTTAGTTTCCTCATTATCTTGACACAGGAAAATAATTTTAATGTGTGAACAAAAATATATAGCCAAGTGAAGGGTACATGAATTAAGCATTCATTTTAATTTGAGGAGAAAACTTAGTCACACAAGATAATACACAAATAGCAAATTCAAAGAATCCAAACCATAGCAACTAAATCAACTTTGTATTGTGAACTTACTTTAATATAGAAAAAAGTTTTAAGATTAATTAAAGCTGAATTTTGTTGGTTTTTCAATTTAATGTACAAACTGCTTAAAGTTTCACTAACTTACAATGTATATCATCAACAGCTGGGGTACAGTATTTTTCCTTAACAAGGTCCCCTACATTACTCACATGAAAGACAGGATTTTAAAAATACATTTCTAAAATAAAACAAGTTAGATGAAAAATATTTCTAACTCTGAACAAACAAAATTTACTTATGTTAAGTTCTTATCAAATCCCATTAATTTTCCCTGAACGTGCATTACCTTTTTCTTGTCATAATTTTAACAACTGTTTTCATATAAGACATTGAAGAAAAGTATAATTATTTCAATATGTAAACAATCTACCAACAGAACACTTTTACAAAGAAAAGATTATTCCCATCTCTTAATTCTATTTATGAAGTTCCTTACAAAGAAAAGGTTTTCATCATGATCTACCTCATGTAATGAAATCATGTCACACTCACTCTGTATCCTTCTGGCTATTATCACTTGAATTATCTAAAAAATAACCCATCTTTAAAAACTGGCCATCAATTAGTTTGCTTTCATTTAGAAGGCTAACCAAAATTCTTAAAAATGAACTTTGATGTTAAGTGGTATATCAAGTATGAGCAAAAATCAGAAAATTCTTCAAGTTTTCAAGGAATATATACAAATATAAATGTTGAGTTGAAACAAGACTGAAATTGTTCATTATTTAGTATCTTAAGCACTTGTTAAGATTATGCCAATAATTTATTGCTGACACGTTGCGTCAACACAGAAATAGCCAGTATCTCGAAAACACAAAAATCACAGATCATTTTATCTCCTCTTTCTTACACCCAAATCACAAAACTAAATTTTGAAATTTTCACAGGTACATTAAAGTACCTTGAATTTTTGTTTTAAACTATTAAGAACATGGAAATACCGTAAGATAAATTTAGGGGAAGCTGGGATGGCTCAGTGGGTTAAGAGCTCACTTTGCAGCGCCGGGGACCGAGGATCGAATCCTGGCCCCGGCCCGTGCGGAACCATATGCTGGGAGCTCCCCCAGTTCAGTTCTCTCTCTGTCTCTGTATCTCTCAAAAAATAAAATAAAATAAATAAATAAATAAATAAAGTACTTGTTTAAAAAAAAAAAGATAAATTTAGTAAGCATTAATCCTGTACACTAAACAACAGTGATCCTGGTTAAGGACGTAACACTATAGAAGTCACATATATAAGCTGCATGGAAGTGTTTCCAACAAGTCTAATTAGGTTCTAAGTAAAATTAAACTTATGTGACTATTTTAAATAGCTTAATTACTTTCCCTCATATATTTTTTTAACTGGGATATTATGTTTAGACTCTTTAAAATTTTTGACCTATAAAGAGGTATTTTCAGGGACAAACTGATTTGCTACTTAATATATGTTACATTTCTATTAAATTTTTACTTACCTGGAAGGAAGTAGCATTAGGAAAATTCTACTGAAGTCTTTCCTAATTTCTCTCATCTCTTCCTCAGGAACATAGCTATTTTAAATGTTTCAATGGGTAAAACAGTATTTGGGAACCCGGGGGAAACTGAGAAAGGAATAGTGAAGTGTAATACAATGAAAGTTTCATTGTATTCCTTTGGGAAGTACTGGGAATTTTAACAAATAACTAAGCCGTAATTAACCATTTTCTTTTTTCTAATGCAGACACACTTCTTAGTTTACCTAAAACACAGTAAAGAGTACATCTTCCTTTTAAACATTGCCCAACTAGCGCTCAAAATTCTTTCATCAACCCCAAAACAGTAGAACCAAAAGTTTTATATTAATACACTGTATTCTCAATATTTTCAAAGATGTTATTTGCCTTTAAATCATTTATAAAGTTATTAAATTAACCCAGGATCAGTACCAATAGTATAGATAGGTAGTTTTATATGACAAACACTCACTGACATTCTTACTTTTTATTTACTTTCATTCTAATAAAATCCAAATTATTCCTAATTTCTTATTCTATTGAACACCTTCCAGGTGGTTCTATATTCTTATGCAATCAGCTGTTCCCAGAAAAACTGAATAATAAGGAAACATACCTAAGAGAGGAGCTTGGGAGATTTTTTTGGTTGGGTATGTGTGTGTCTGGGCGTGTAGGCCTGGGGAGAGTGGTAGAAATACTAATTTGCAATACAGAAAAAACAATGCCATTCACATGGTTCTAACAAAAGTGTCTGACCACCCCCACCCCCACCCTCAAAAAGCCCTTAAATAAATAGGGAGATCAAAAGAAAACAAAATAATTCCCCAGAGTATTACCCCATATACAATAAAGAACAGCAGCACAGGAAGTGGCAAAGTTTAAAATAATGCCTTTATTATTAGGACTAGTGTGCTGTTATAAGCCACAATCCTTTTGGTTAAGTTGTTGGTTTTCAATAGAAAAATACAAATGAACATGTGTACAAGTTCCAAAGTGAAAACATCACCTTTGAATTTGACATCAAATAATAAAATTTACATTCCAGACATCAAATCTTCATATTATAAATTTTTCCATTATTTTAAACTTCACTTGAATCTTCAAAAAAGCTGTCTAATTTATACTATGAGTGCAGTTTAATCTTTTGTAAGATTAATCAAATTAAACTCAGTAGTTTTAAAGAAAAGGGAATTATCAGGAAAAAACTGTCATTAGACTGACAATCAAAAAAGCAAATTATTTCATACAGACCTGTTCTATAGGCAAATTTATACATTATATTTAATACTCTCTACGTATAATTTTCATAGGTAAAAAGACTAAATTTATGTCACACTATAATTATAAGCTTATTTTTCCAGTTAACTAAGTTTTCAACTTTGAAAAACTAAAAATTTAAACTATTTTTTTTTTTAGATTATCAGACTGCTCTCAAAATGACATCCATTCATTGCATTAACTTATGACCATTATAAAAAATTCTTATTTTAGTATATACTTAATGGTACTAAGATGTGCAAATCAACTCATCAACTATTTCAACTCAAACTCTTCTGCTATTCCTAATACCTAGTTTTTAAAAAATAAGTGCCCCCTTTTCTGGTAGCTTACCACTTCTAAACAGGTCATTTAAAAGAAACATATAATTCTAGCCTCATATTTATTTTTAAATACACAAAAAAGTGAAACTTAACAAGTCACATTATATATACCCCTCAAAGATAAATCAAAAATTACTTACCCCATACACCTGCAGCTAAAGACTTATTCTGATTTGGTTCTCTCTCATATTCAGGATTTAAAGATGGCTGAAAGAAAGGAATGGAAAGAATACCAAAAAAAAAAAAAAAATTAAAAATTAAATTGCTCACATCCTTTTAAAAGTAACCTCAAAAACAACACTGAAGCACCTGATGAAATTATCAACTCAACAATTAAAAGACTAATTACATTCATAAACCTTACTTTCTTCCACTTATTCTGCTACCAATAAAATGACTAATATCTATACTCACTCTTAGCTGGGGTAAACAAGGAGAGTGTCTTTAAATGTTCTCCTCATGCCTGACTACCTGAGGAAGTGTCCAAAAAAAAAACCACACCAAAAAACCTAGAGCAAACACAAGAGAATGCCATCTCATCATCAATGTGAGAAATAACCCTTTCTCAGCATAAAGACAAGAGTGGAGAAAAGGAAAATCAAACCATTCTTTAAATCTTTTATTATGTTTTCATTGCTGGACACTTCAGTTAACACACTCATTCTCAGAGCAAAGTGTGAATTTTTATTTTTATTTTAACAAGTGATGTTCATGTTAAAAAGAAAACTGAGTTGAGCACTGAATGTGTATTCTAAAGCTAATCTTGGGGATGCCAGGATAGCTCAGGAAGTTGAGTGTTTGCCTTGCAACTGCGAGGTTCAGGAATCAAATTTCGACTCCAACCCATGAAAACCCATATGCTGAACTGTGGTGCAACTGGTAACTACGGGAATGGTGGTGAAAGTTCTTGTGTCCCATAAGGGGGGTGGGGGGAACCAAGTGCGTTCTCACCCCACATGGCCCCACATCCACCTGTGTGGAATGAATCCATGTCACAATTATGAAGACTGCTCTGGGCCCTCCCTACTTCTCTCTCTCACACACCTTCTCAAAACAAAAATAAAGCTAATCTTAGACATGTTTACCCTCAAAGATCCTAAATTTCCAGTAGATTATTTTCCATTATCACCTAGCAACACAGCCTGCCATAATAATGCTTAACATGTACTGAGTAAGATGAATACTAATACAGTAGACTCCATTAACTGGTTGCTTGAGTTCTGGTTAACGGAGAGCCTACTTATATTTATCTGGCATCTACCAATCCCCATGGGTGCCCGTTAACGGAGAGTCTACTGTATATTTTAATTACCCGCAGAAGTGCATTAACACTCTACTGACATTACCATAAAGCCCCAAAGAGTATGCATGTACAAGAACTGTCTAGAAAGTATTCAATCATGTAACCATTCTCATTATACTGACAATGGCTGGATTTGTTTTGGACAGCCCTCATGTGGATTCCTTTATACAAACTAAACAGAATTCAGATTTTGGTTGAGGTTATATATGCTTTTTCATAAACATAAGAAATGATACTGTAGGTTTATATTCCAGGTCTAGGATTGTTATAGCTGATGCCCACCATCTTGGAAGTGGGTGTGGGGTATAATAACAGCAGCAGCAACTAGGTTTTATTAAGTGCTTGCTGTGTGTCAGGCACTGTTTTAAGTAATTTACGTGTATTATTCATTTGACCCTCACACTATCAAGAGCACATTATTTATCATTACTGGTTTGTTTATATTACAAAAATTCCATTTTATATTAACTAGCAAGTTGAAAAATGGGCCACCAAAATGAGAAGGCATAGTGATTATAGGATTACTTGATTATAGGACCTAAGAATATTTGTTCTCTATCCCTTACCACTCCCCTGCCTTAAATTCAATCTATCAAATTTTTTCTCTCACTTCCACCCTCCATCCAGTCAGTCTACAATACCACATCAAACTATATCCAAAACCATTTATCTTCACTTATCACAGATACCCAATTCAACCCATCCATTCTCTCTTGAACTACAACACTGCTTCCTAACTGGTCTCCGTGCTCCCACTATAATGCATTCAAGATCAAAAAACTGGAATAGTCTTCAAAAAAATTCAAATCAAGTCACTTGACTTTCCTCCAGATAGGCTTCCTGCTGCATCTGTAATTAAACTACCGTAAAATTCTTTACCTTTAACAGACAAAAGTCCCACTCAATTTAAAATTATTTCCTACCCCTCTAACCTGGTCGAATTCTATACCCATACTGGCCCTTAGGCCTTAAATATGATCACCTTGCTCCCACCTTAGTCTTCACACTAGCTCTTTCTCTTTTTCCCAGTCTTAATTAACAAAGCTCCCTTTTTACGAAGTCCCAGATTAAATGGCACCTCTCTAGAGAAACCTCTCCTGATTTCCCAAACAAAAGGAGCGACCCAGTCACCTGCTAAGTTCTCTGTAAAATATTATTTTCTCTCTTTATATTCCAAAAGTACCCAATCAAACAGAAACTCAGTAAGAGTAGGGACCTTGCCTATCTTATTCACCTAATTATTCTGAGGGCCAAAAACAGCTGGCCTCATGGAGCCACACAAAAGTATACTGAATGAACAACATATATAAAAATAAATTATTAGGAATGAATCCCAAGAACTAGATAAATAAGTCTGTACAATAGGATCAATTGTTATATAACTTGACGAACCATGTGTAGATAAGCCATATGGTGAGATTTATGAAAAGAAAAAAAACTAAGAAAATTTTGTTTCTAATTAGTTCATACTTGTTTTAGTTGTGAAATTAATATTCCTAATTATATCTGACCTAGGCTAACAATTAGTTTGCCTTCCCTGACCACAACTTTTGAATAGAGAATGTAGCTGAAAGAAAAGAAAGCTAACCTGGGATTAGTTTAAGAGGTAGATTTGTATTTGTGTGCGTGCGTGTGTATATGAGAGATTATATAAGTAAAATATTCTTCCAAATATTAGAATGACAACTTTCAGAGGTAATATGATGACACACTTGCAAATAAGCCACTCATCAGTCATTATTTCCAAAAGAAAGTGTTTAAATTTCTGTAAGAAATAAAATGACAAATTTATGAAAAGTTTTAAGACCACATAGTGAGTGAGATAGGAATAAGCAGGAGGAGAGGTATGATGGAGGAAACTGGGAGAGGGGAGAATTATGAACAAGTCTTTTTAAAAAAATGTGATTAAAATGAACTGGGCCTGTAAAGTGTGATCTCTGTAGAAAATGAGCTGTCCTGATAAAACCTCATGAGAGTCTTGATGCTAAAACAGCACTTGCAGAAACCCCAAATTAGAAAGAACTTACAAAATCCTCAGCCTCAAACTGTTTGCGTTCTCTCTTGTCTTCTTTCCTCCCTGTTTCATTGTCAGGTATGTTGTTTTCATGTAGTCCTTGGCTTTTTCCGGAATGGAAAATACTGCTACGAGAACGAGAACTTCCACCATGGTATCCTCCTCGATGATTTATGTTTTCAGTACCATTTCTTCCATGCGTACGCCATCCATTTTTTTCTTTCCTTCCAAAGTTACCTTTTTTGATAATGGCAAAGTATTATAAATTAAAAGAAGATGGTTATACTTAAAGATTGAGTCACAATCAAAAGATTCTTAAAAGAACATGAAAGAAAGTATCCTTAAATTTTATCATTCCTTCATAAACTTTACCTCCATTTGGACGCCCAATACCAGAATCAAAGCCATCTGAAGAGTTGTGTCGTCGACGATTCACATCATAACGATTTTCTGTCCATGAAAAGTTTTCAGAATGCTTCTCAAAACTCAATGACGACTGAAACAAATTATAAGCATATAAGTAAACATACAAATACACCTATATGTAACTTTAATAACTAACAATACTCTGGTTTAATTTACTTCAAAGAATTTTAAGCTATTAGGAAAAGTATTTTGTAGTTCTCAATGTGTTTGTTTGCTCACTGTTAACTTTTTTTTATATATTTTATTTATTTTTGAGAGAGAGAGAGAGAGAGAGAGAGAGAGAGCTGAACTGGGGGAGCTCCCAGCTCAGCACATGGTTCTGCAAGGGGCAGGGCCGGGATTCGATCCCCAGTCCCCAGCGCTTCAAAGTGAGCGCTTAACCCACTGAGCCATCCCAGCTTCCCCTCACTGTTAACTTGTAAGATACATTCCATTGTTGGTCTCTTCTACTTAACAGAAATAAGAGCACCATTTTGAAAGAGCTCAACAACTGTTTCTACTTACCTCAAAATTTTAAAAGTAAAATGGCGTAAGGAAACAGGCAAAATATGAGGGCTGGCCAGAAAGTATCCAGCCATTAATCACGCTTGTTATATTGACAATGGCGGGTTTATACCAGCCTTTGTATAGTGTATTTCTCTTATAACAAAATGTAATAGTGTGTATCATACACTACTTGATTTAAGTAGCTCAAGGTTTTCTTCAACATCAGAAAATTATAGTTCTTCCCATATGCAGTCTTTTTTTCTTAACTTTTTTCTTTAAGATATATTTTATTGCTTTTGACAGAGACTGAGAGGAGGGAGGAGGGCCCAAAGCAGTCTCCATAATTGTAATCATCTGTTTTCGACATGGTTTTGTTCCACACAGGTGGGCGGGAGCCATACAGGGCAAGAACTGGCTGGGGGCCTACCACATGGGAAACAAGCTCACTTTGAGCCAGGGGCCAAACTGGGGGGGCAAGTACTGAGCTGGGGGCCTCCCACATGGGAAACACACCCCAGTTCAATATATGGGTCCACACCGGCTGGGGGGGGGGGCGCGGGGGAGTGGGACCTGATCCCTGGACCCCATGGCTGAAAGGCGAGAGCTTAACCCACTGAGCCATCCCAGCATCCCCAGTATTATTATTATTTTAAGTAGAATTAGTATTTCTGAAATGGGACATACAGATTTCACAGCTGTAGAGAGCAAAAACCCTATTACCTGCAAAGGACACATCTTTGATCCCAGACGGTACAGGAAGGAGGGAGAAAAAGTAATGCTCTCTCTAGTCTCTAGAACCAGCACCATCACCTGAACCAAACAGCAGCCAGGGATGTAACACTGACCCACTGCTAGATTTGTCATCTTCATCCATATGCTTTGAAAACAGAAAAGTTCATCAGGCATTCAGTCTTTATTCTGCTGCGCCTGATGTCAACAGCAGTTCCTAAACGTGAACGCATAAAAATCCTCAAACCAACACAAGCTTGTTTCATTCTGATTGATAAAAATTCATGATTCTCCTAAACCTGAACGTTCTTTAACAACAAATCCCAAACTGAAGTGATCTGCATTCCTTTTAAGGTGGTATGTTTATGTGTGTGGAAAACTAAGCCACAGAATGTCTTTTATTGAGGATGTGCGTTCATTTTGGCTCATCCACTGCCCCGTAATGACACCAAAAATCAGGTCAGTTTAAACTTCCTTGAGTGCATCTTAATGGATTAAAGTGGCCTTACACAATATACTGACTGGCTGACAAAGTCATCTACTGGGCCACCCCTAAAACTCATTTACAGTTTGCTGAACCCTAGACTCACCATGTTGCTTGGGTTGTTGATAACAGCCTTAATTAAATACTTTTAAGACTAAGTAAATGAATTTGGTTCTACCTTCTGTTGTATTAATCAGAATGTCTAACAGAATGGTACAGTCATGTGAAAATTAAAATATGGTCAAAAACATGTAGGGCTAATGGGTAGACTGTTGGGACAGGCAATCTACCACAGGCCCTGAGGATCCCTGAATATCTTACTTGTGTGCCAAGACTACAAGGCCTTGACTGCTGTATGGCCAATTTCTAAGGTTTATGTTTACGGTAAGCAACATTAAGAAATATCTAACATCCTTCTCCAAGACAAAGAGTTAGCTTATTATAAATGTACTTATTCAGTGCAAGGGTAGCTAGCACCTATCTATCTGAGCCCCTGTATGTCAATTCCCAAAGGTTTGGGGAGGCAAGGGGGGATGAATAATCAATGCCAACATCATGATTATGGCTGTACTATGAGTAATAAAGTACTTTGTCTCTGACCCAGTAGTCTCATGTCTTATACCAGCATCCACGAAACAGTAACAGGCTAGTTTATTAGCTTGCAAGTAAGATAAAAATCCCAGATCCATCACAGACTGACATAGAGCTAGCACAATAAAATATAAATAAAAAATACAAGTAACAGGACTGCAAAGGTAGATAGAAAACCATTTGTTATAGTAGTTGTGAACAAACAATTGTCCATATTTTAAAAATCCAAGACATTACAGATTAAAAATTAATCAAGGTTGGGGGATGCCAGGATAGCTCAGCATTAGTCCAGGGTTCAATTCCAGGCTCTAATCCATGCAAACCCATATGCTGAACTACGGCATAACTGGTAACCACCAATGTGGCTCGGCGACGAAGGTTCTTGGCTCCCATGCAGGAGGCCCCCAGTTCTGTTTCCGCTCCCAAAGCCCCACATCCACCTGTGTGGAATGATACTAGTCACAACTAATGATGTACAACTATAGAGACTGCTCTGCCCCTCCCCTCCAACTCCTCAACCTCTCTCAAACAATAAAATCTTTGAAAAAATTAATCAAGGTTGTTAGATACCATACCAACAGGATATAATGTATCTACAACAAAGACTTAATATAAAGCTTTTTAAATTAGCAACCAGTACTATAAGAGACTTCAATACATCTAGTGAAAAACATGCAGTCCTTTAAAAAATATGTAACATTATTTAGACATTGAAGATTACATATATACACTTGTATATCTATTTCCTACACTTCAGAAAAGCAACCCAAAAGAATAAACAAAGGATATGAATAGGCAATTCACAGAAATGTAACCCAATGTCCAAGAACAGTGTATATGCATTTCATAACAAAGGTTGGCAAAATGGTGATGTTAACTCTGATAATCTGACTAAGTATTGGCAACAGTAAACAGAATAGCTATTTTACACATACAGTAGAGTATATATAACTCAGTATACCACAAAGAATTGGGCAGAGTCTGATCAAGTTCTAGCAAATTTTCTTCTAGCTATAGGTTAAACTTGCTATTCAAAGTTTGGTCCAGAGATAAGCAGAATTAACATCACTTTGAAGTGTTAGCATGAGGATTCCATCCAAGACCTACTGAAATCAGAATTAGCATTTTAACAAAATCTCCAGGTTATCATTAAAGTTTGAGAAGCAGTGGCTTAGAAAATTCTTATGCATGTGTATAAGGGGATATGAGAATACTCAAGGGTGGGAAAGTAAAGAGGGGTATCAAATACATGGTGATAGAAAGAGAACTGACTCTGGGTGGTAAGCACATAATAATTTTTACCAACCAATGTAACCCAAATACATTTAACAATTAATAAAAGAAAAAAACAGTATTAAATGTAGTACTCTTTATAATAGTCAAAAGTTATAAACAATCTAAACTTAAATGAACAAATGAAATGTGGTTAGAGGAACAATGATAGAAGAATGAATATACAGATGTATAATGATAATCATTTATACAAACATTTTAAACACACAGAATACTATTTACTGACATTCACATATGTAGTAATAATGTAAGAACATACACTGAGACTACCTCTAGGGTTAAGGTGACCAGATTTTAACATTGGTAAAGCGGGACACCATTGACCGGGGGGTGGAGGGGGTTCTTGATTAAAAATTTGGTCTATCTCCCGCCGTTCCCTAGCTTGTTGTGCATTCTTTCCAAAAATCAGGACTTTTTTAAAACGCCGCAGGACACGGGACAAATTGTTAAAAAGCGGGACGTCTGGTCACCCTACTCTAGGGGAATAAAATGAAGACAAAAAAAAAATCCCTCAATGTAAAAAGTGCTATTACACATCACTAAGAAATAGATTATATGAACAAGTAGTTTGTATAAACTGTTCCTAACTCAAATATATGCTCAACCATAACTAAGCAATGCAACATCAAAATAATAATAAAGTACCTTTTTAATACAATTTCAGATTTAAAAATGTGAAACATCCAGTATTGCCCAAACTGAAAAATCTGGTCCCTCATAAAATTTTGATTGGATTATAAAACTGGTGCAGCTTTTTTGGAGAGCAATTAGGCACAGTCTAGCAAAATAAACAAACCTGTTGATTTACTAATTCTACTGTTAGGAATTTACCTTATAAATATATTTAAGAGATGCAAGACACCCCTGCAGCTTACTTCATTAATAGGTAAGTTAATTACCCATGTAGATCCATTCAATAAAAGATTGTATTTACCGGTAGCCAATTGATCACCATGTACCGGTAGCCATGGAGTTAGATCACCATGTACTAATTATAGAAAGATACTAGATGTCACCTTAAAAAAAAAGAAAAAAAAGGAAATTCTTCATCTGCTTATCCAAACCAGGGTAAAAATAAACGCTGGTTTATGCATTAAAGCATCCTGGAATTTCCCTTCGGAAAATTAGTCTACTACCAAGTAATTAAGAAAAGCTATTACATATTAAAAGTCAAGCACATATGGATTCCTATACCGACCTCTAACATTTTGGGAACAGTTACTCATCTCTCTCAATCTCAGTTCCCTCATCTATAAATGGGAACAAAACCAAAGTATCTACCGGTACCTCTTATTTTTGCTAGCCTTCGTATAAAGTGTTTTACACAGTGATTGGTATGTTGTAATGCCTCAAGAAACATTAGATATTACAATGAGCAAAAAAGACCATCTTTATCCTTTTCCCTCTTATACATTTCAAATCTTTTCCTGTATTCCTTCAAGTATCTGAATCACAAACAAAAAAATATTATACAAAGTAAACAGAAAGTTTCAATAAATTCAGCTACCAGTCTAACTGAATTTTCTGATCCTCTCTTGGCCTAAAGTTTAAACAGAACACATTTTCAATGCAGGCTGGAATTGTTTATACTACTGAAGAGGAGTTTTGGTACAGTATTAGTCAGTTTTTTAAACATTGTCATGAAAAATAAAAATCAGATGCTGGGATAGCTCAGCAGTTTGAGTGCTTGCCTTGCAACCGCAAGGTCTGGGGATCAAATTCTGGCCCCAACCCATGCAAACCAATATGCTGAACTGTGGCACAGCTGGTAACTGCCAGGATGGCAGCAAAGGTTCTTTGCCTCCCAGGCCCCTAGTTCAGTACCCACCCAGCACAGTCCCACATCCACCAGTGTGGCATGAAACCATGCTACAACTGATGATGTACAACTACGAAGACTGCTCTGGGCCTGCCTTCCCTCCTCCCCTCCCTCCCTCCCTCCGTGTCTCTCTCTCTCTCTCTCTCCTTCTCTCAAATAATACCGTAAGTCTTAAAAATAAAATTAAAAAAAAAGAAACAAAAATAAATATAGCATTACTGCTACACTGTAGCTATAGAAATAACTACAAAATAGTGAATACAAATATGAAAATGTGTAATTATAGAATCCCCTAACATTATTTTTGTTTAAAAAGAGTAAAAATTCTACTTCCCGTTTCTACTACCCACTTACTCTTTAAATACCATACTCCTGAGTTCTTCCTTCTTCAAACAATTACTACTATAAAAGGACACCCCAGCCTGATTACAGAAATTATTTTATTATAATTCCTACAGTAAGATGACAGGAAAAAACATCAATAGCAAGGGATTTCTAAAAAGGTATTTTAAATTTTCAGTATCTACAGCTATTTCAGCTCAGTATTTCGTCAGTAATAAAAATTTTACTTTTCAAACTGCAGGTCAGGACCTATTAAGACATGGTAGAACTGGTAGCAATTTGCACTTTTAATGGAATGAAATAGCACAAAATACCCCAAGAGAAAATATTAGTGTAATAAAGGTATGCAACTTTTTAGTTATATTTATTTATGTGTATATAAAAACGCATGTAAAATTTACTTCTTACTGGGTTCCCAAATAAGCATTTCAAAACCCCTATGCCCAACATATAATCAATGCAGTTTAAAATTTCACCACACGATGGGGCCAAATAACTACACACTTCAGAAAACAGAAGTGTGGTTCTAAAAATTTTTTTTACCCTTAATTCAAGTCCTCTTATCACTCCTTCCAACAAGAAATAAAACACTTCCATTTAGTTGAAATAGAGAATGCAAAAGTAATTATTATCTGTTTCACTTACTCATAAGATGAAAAAGGCTCTGGCAGAAAACAAGAGGCTAATTATAAATGAGAATCATGAATAATGATTTTGAGATGAAAGGATAAGACAGAAGGTATAAAAAAAGTTCCAAATTAAAAATAAATTTTTAAAAAGTCATTACTCTAGAAGTTTTATGTTTGTGCTTATAAAAACTATTTTGGATAAGGGCTAAGGAAATAGTTTCAAATACTGCTAGTTTAAAAATCAAATGGGGAAGCTGGGATGGCTCAGTGGGTTAAGTACTCACTTTGCAGCCCTGAGGACCGAGGATAAAATCCCGGCCCCAGCCTGTGCGAACCTATATGCTAAACTGGAGAGTGCTTCCCATGAGG
This sequence comes from Craseonycteris thonglongyai, assembly GCA_004027555.1. Classification (NCBI taxonomy): domain Eukaryota; kingdom Metazoa; phylum Chordata; class Mammalia; order Chiroptera; family Craseonycteridae; genus Craseonycteris; species Craseonycteris thonglongyai. The sequence goes on from PVKE010003848.1 coordinate 23,836, forward strand.
GAGATCCCCAGCCCCATTCCTGCCCTGCATGGCCCGCTGCCCACCTGTGTGGAAACCATGTTGAAACTGATGATGAACAACTATGGAGACTGCTCTGGGCCTTTCCCTTTCTTTCTGCTCTCTGCCTCTGTCAAAAAACAACAGTATCTTTAAAAAATAAAAATAAATTAAAAAATAAATCAAATTGATATCCTTTTTCTAGAGGTCATTTAGAATAAAGAAAGAATAATTGAAAATTTAGAACAGGCAATCCCATTCTCAAAATTATCATCATTCATGAAGGCTTATATCCAGATGGAAAGTCAAGTTCTAGAA
>PVKE010003848.1:24250-69053 GCA_004027555.1 Craseonycteris thonglongyai
AAAAAAAAGTCAATCTTCATCAACCTTGGATTAACTTTTGAATGAAGAAATTTCTCCAGCTTTTCATGTTTTGTGGGTGCTGGTAATTTACTGATCTGCTTAAAAATGAAAACAAATTTTATACTTATTTCAGGGAAGAGTAGGAAATTCCTATGTATCTAGGCTCTGAAGCAAGCCTGGAAAAAATGAACCCACTGAAAGGATAGATGATAGAAGCTAGGGGGGGAAAAATAAATATCAAATTCCAGAAATGTCCACAAAACAGGAAAAGGGGCAAATAAAGAGACTGTAACTAAGTGATCTCAGTAATTTAATCAGTAGAAGTTTTCATTTCCTAAAAATTTCAAATTGCATTTTGTAGTCTATGAAACAAAATGTCTAATCATTGTACAGAATGGCAAAAACAAGTCCTATGGAAAGAGTACAGGATAGGAAATGCATCTTGGATTCTTTTTTTTTTATTGTTTTTGACAGAGAGAGAGAGAAAGGGAGAGGGAGAAATACAGAGACAGAGAGAGAACTGAACTGGGGGAGCTCCCCAGTTCAGCATATGGGTCTGCACGGGCCAGGGTCAGGGCCGGGGCCGGGATTCCATCCTCAGTCCCTGGCACTACAAAGTGAGCGCTTAACCCACACTGAGCCATCCCGGCTTCCCCCAGTATCTTGGATTCTAATCTAGGCTCACACTAATTAAATGACAATAAGCAAGTCAAATAACCTTCCAGAGAATCCATCTGTATACAATGTTAGTTTATATGAGCATTAAGATCCATCTTCAAACATTAAACTTCTACTCTAGGAGAACTGTCCTCCAATGCAGCTTTTACAACATATTAAAGGTCAAACTATTATGATCTAGCAAATCCTTATAAGGAAACAAATTTCCAAATTATAAAATTGTTTCCATAAGAGCAGATTTTAATAAACTTTTATAAAACTGCCTGTGCCTGGTACAGCTTGATCAATAGGCAAGCAGACTATCAAGACAGTTTCTTAATTCCTTCTCAATTAAAGGGGGAAAAAGAGGAAGACAAGCTATAAGCCCAGTAGATGGATTGTCACCAATTTCAAGGTCCATCATAGCACATCTTATAAGTGGATGACAATTTCATTGCCTAGCATATCTTATATAATCTATTTCATTTGGGTATTTAAGTAAGAAGAATGTTCCTTAGATTAGTGAGTACATATATGTAACGAAATTGCAAAGTCCTCATTACTCCTGAAATTTCAATAATGTGTCATTCAAAGTCTTATTTATTTTATAAAAAAGTTCTTCTGGTTGTATGATTGGTTCAAAAATCTGCAATTTTTAAAACACATTATCTATAGAAAAGTAAGGCAAGTTTATCAGAAAAATAGAAAAAGGTAGGACGCAAAAGTAATGTTCAGTGTGTCTAACTGATTTAAAATAAAGTGTGTGGAGGTTTGATTAATATAAGAGACAACTCTGAAATAAATGTTTTTTTTATGGTGATGATATATTGAAAATTGACTTTAAATAATAAAAAGCAATAGATTGAATTTAAATTTAGATGGTAATACAAAAATTACTTCTCTGCAAAAATATTAAGCCTTCACATTTTAACTACATTTGTGCAGAATGTGAAAAGAGACTGACAGAAAGATAAGAAGAGAAAGATGCAAGAAAGAATACCTTTGTTGATGATGGTGGTGTGGGAAAATTAAGCCAGGCTGGAGCAAAGTCATGCTGCGCCATTTAGGTCCAGTCTCTCCAACTCAATGAAACAAGGCTTCAACACCTCATGGCAAGTCCCTGTCACATAAAAATGGAAGGAATTAGATCTGTAACTCCTAGCCAAAATTATCTTATTCTGTACTGTATCTCCTTTAAATTACAATGATCTTATTACTTTCTTTAAGATTCCATTTATAATGAAATTCTAGAAAAAGCAAAAATTGTGACATAAATTATATCAGCTGGAGTGAATGAAGGGCCTGCGGGGGAGGGGAATGGCAACAAAGGAAAGAAAATTTTCAATACAATGGGGTATTATCTAGATTGTGGTAATGGTTATATAAATGTACCAATTTATAAGAACTCATCAAATTATACACTTAAACTGGCTAATTTTACTGTAAATAAAGTATAACAAGTTTATTTTGAAAATTACAATGGCCTTATCACAAATAGATTATAGACATCAACTGTATCCTGGTGTCACAATACACAGCACCATCTACAATAGTCTTGCCCCTACCTCAGTATGAGATCTGAAATATGATCTAACTACCAATATGCAGGAAATTCAAGAGAAATAAGTTTAAGGACATCTGAGGGAATAAACCTCAAAGTCCAATTCATAGGATATTCTACAGGTCAAATGATCTGTTTTCTCAACAAATAAGTGGCTTTGAATAGGCAGATCAATCAAATACAATGTGTGGACCTTACATAGATCCTTACTCCAACCAATCAACCAATCCTTAAATAATAAAAATCATGAAAAAGAAAGCTTAACTGTAAAAACTGAATATTAAATGACATTAAGAAATTATTATATCAAGAACCACATGCAGGGGAAGGCAGGATGGCTCAGCGTGTTAAGCGCTTGCTTTGAAGCCCTGGGGACCGAGGGTGGAATCCCGGCCCCGGTCCGTGCGGACCCATATGCTGAACTGGGGTGTGCTTCCCGAATGCGGTGATGCCTCCAGTTCAGTTCAAAAATTAAAAAAAATAAAAAAATAAAAAAAAAATTAAAGAATCACATGACTTCACTTGTGTGTGAAATGTAGAACTGAGGGTAGCAACGAGACAGAAACTCATGGATACAGTCAGTGCTTTGGTGGTTGCCTGAGAGTGTGGGTAAGGGGTTGGTGGGGGACATCAGGTATATGGTGATTGAGGAAGAACTGACTCTGGGTGAATAATGCATTGTGGAGTTGTACACCTGGAATCTATGTAATTTTATCTGCCAGTGTCACCCCAATAAATTTTATTTAAAAAATTATTAATAATTTTAGATGTGATAATGGTTAGTATAATGATGGTATATAAAAGATATATGCTGATTAAAATGATACAACTAGAATTTGCTTTAAAATATAAACCAGAAAATGCTGAATAGTTTTGTAGTTGAAATAAGATTGTCCATGTTTATACATATTGGTACAAGCAGGTGTATGAATACCCTTTGCTCTACTTATACGTACAGTTGAAAATTTCCATAATCAAAATGTGGTTTTTTTTTAATTACAATAATCACAATAAGTATCTTTAATATTTTAGAAACTACTGCTCTTATGCATTCTAAATTTAACTTTTGGGGGCCTATCTCAGTTGTATCAACAAAAGTTTCAAGTTGCCAGTGCAATCTAAACACAGTAATTTTATTTTTTTTTTAAATACGGCAAAAGCCAACTGGGAAGCTGTATTCATTTCAACAGAACTTCAACTGTTAGTCAATGAAGAAATCTAATTTTCTGAACACCAAAATGTGTAAGCTTATTATTAACAAATGTTTTATATTTACAACTGCACAATAATCTCAACAGTGAAAATATTTTTAAATGAAATGATCAATACCACTGTTAATCTTCCTTTTTTAAGTCTTCTTTCAAATGTAAGTACTATGCCTCTAATTTTTAAAGCCATATCAATTTCCTAAAATACTTAAAAAAAGACTGTCTAATCATTACAGATATACTCTACTTCTACTATCCCAGACTGTGCTGGTCTATTAAAAGTAGAGTTAAGAGTGGTTGGGTACAAGAAAAAGATACAACTAGTTAATTCACCATGGTAATAAAAATATTTAAATGCCAAATGTTCATATGAGCAGGGAGATACAAAAACACTGATACAATTCAAAAAGTCTGACAAAAATTTCAAAAACACTTATAAAACCATACCCAAAATTTTAAGAGTGCACCTAATCAAAATGAACTACGGTATATAAAATGTTGTAAGGATGCTGAGATAGCTCAGCAGTTGAGTGCTTGCCTCACAATCCCAAGGCCCAGGGTTCAAATCTTGGCCCCAGCCTGTGCAAACCCACATGCTGACCTGTGATATTAACTGGTAACTGCTGGGATGGCTGGGTGGTAAAGGTTCTCACCTCTCATGCAGGAGGACCCCAATTCGGTTCCTGCCCCATGCAGCCCCACATCTACCTGTGTGGACTGAAACCATCTCACAATTAATGATGTACAACTATGGAAATTGCTTGGGGCCCTCCCCGCTTCTCAAACAATAAAAAATAGATTTAAAAAAAAAAAATTGTGCATTCTGAGCTCTAATTCTACCATCTTATGTTACTTTTTGAAAGCTTCTGAAATAAAAATGAGAACTTTTAGTCTATTTTGACATGAAGCTATATACTGAACTGTTTTGTGATAGGGTGTTTCTTTTACAATAACTTTTTGTTGAAACCCTTAAAATTATAGTTCCAGGGGAAGCCAGGATGGCTCAATGGGTTGGCCACTCACTTTGCAGCCCTGGGGATTGAGGATCGAATCCCGGCCCCGGCCAGTGCAGCCCCACATGCTGAACTGGGGAGTGCCCCCAGTTCAGTTCTCACCAGGGTGAGGCCCCGGCCCACTTCCTGCCCTGTGCAGCCCCGCCCACCTGTGGAATGAAATTATGTGGAAAAACCAATGATGTGCCACTATGAAGACTGTTCTGGGCCCTTCACCTTCTCTCTGTCTCTGTCTCAGTATCTCTCTCTCTCTGTCAAAAACAATAAATTAAATCTTAAAAACAAAAAAATTTATAGTTCCAATAACTCATTGGGAATAAAAAATTACTTTTAATTTTAAATCTTGTCTTTAAAGAATAAAGTACAAATAGCTGATGGCAGAAGTTGTCACGTTCTTAAAAAGGTAAATAAATACAGAGGATGCCAAAATAATGTATACACATTTCAAGAAAGGGGAAAAAAGACTACTAAAATTGTAATACGCAATATATACCAAAAACAAAAGATGCAATTACAAGAAGTGCTCAAAGTGGTTATATGTCCAGATACTTCTGATGACGGTGAACTACTGCTTAAGTAACACTGACCAAAGTGTCCACTTGTATTTCTGCATGTGCCATTTCAATTTACCATGCATCTCAAACTTATCACAAATGCGTGCAACTACTAGGTGTGTTAAAGATTCTGTTGCACACTCATGCCTCCACTGTTGTCATACTTTCACAACATTCTGGAATTTCAAATGCCACTTCAAAATGTCTTTGTGGTCCTCTAATAACATCTGTGCTTCCACCATTTTCTTTGACTGTCCTGCCTGTCAAATGTGATGCTAGCATTCATTTGATAAGCACCATCCTTTGATCAAATGCATTACTACCATAATTCAATTCAATTTTGAAAAGTAATACATAGATAACATCTCTTAAAATGTGTATACATTTTTTTGGCATCCCCAGTACTAGTTAATATTATGGCATTTACACAAGTATATAAAAGGGATCAGAAAATGCCACCCCAAAATGAGCCACTTTGACGTAAGAATAGTTTGGAGCTGAAGATATGAGTTCCTGATACTCCTTATCTACCTAAAAGCAGAGCCTCCCAAAAGAATTTATCAATCCCCTCTGAGTAACTCCAATCTTCTCTTCTGGAAGACAAGAAAAACAAGCATGTCACCCAGACTTAACTATTATTTCTCCTATCAATTCTCCTATAGGCACATATATCTTTCCAAAGAGTTCTTCGCTTTTCCATGAAGTCCCCTTTTCCTCTCCTCCCTTTTCCCTATGAAGGTTTAGAGATCCCAAATTCTAAACATATGTGTTACTCATCTCTGGATATTCCCAAGTGTAAGGACAGGTTAATAAACTTGACTTCACTTGTTAATTTGTCTTTTGTCAGTCTAATCTATAGGGAGGGCCCCAGCCAGAGAACAAAGAGTAGAAGAAAAAAATTTTACTCCCTGATAAGCATAAAGGTAAATTATAATTTCAAGGTTCCATCCTATTTTCTTTTCATTATGCTTTGCGCCATCTTATTTTAATCTTCCTTTCCCTGAAAATTGTTAGGGACTGAAGTTTGATCTCTTCCCTCCAAATGTATATGCTGAGGTCCTAACCTCTTTTATCAGTATATGACCATATTTGAAGATAAGGTCTTTGAAAAAATGATCAACTTAAAGGAGTCTGTTAGGGTGGGTCCTATTCCAAACCTGTGTCATAGGAGGAGGAAATTTGTACACACTGAGAGACATCAGAGTTGCATCACACAGAGAAGACAATATGAAGAGGTGGCAAAAGGGTGTCCATCTGCAAGCCAAGGAGAGAGGTCACTGAGGAAACCATCCTACCTATATCTTGATCTTGGCCTTCTTTCCAGCCTCTAGAACTATGAGAAACTAAATTGGTTTAAACCACCAACTTTGTGATATATTGTGGCAACCTTCACAAACTAAGACAAATAGCAATATTAAAAATGCACTGATTAAAAATGTTTACCTATTTCCTTTACATATATCAACTGGTACATACAGGAGAGTCCCGAAAATGAAGGAAAAGTGCAAATCAGCCGTCCTATTAATACCCCAGGGGTTCAAGCCTACGTAAGAATCTTCTACTAGATTCTGTTATACGGTCTAAAGGCTCCCTGTGGACAGAGTTAGGATTTTTAAATGCTGCCATTTTAAAATCCTAATTTCTCATGTCACCCAATTTACAACTTGTTCAAGAATCCATGCCTGAAGTCTAAATCAGACAATAAAAATTTCCCAGAGTAAAATGGTCCTTAAAAAAACCTTAATCTGGGAAAGCTGGGACGGCTCAGCAGGTGAAGGGCTCGCTTTGAAGCCCCGAGGACTGAGGATCGAATCCAGGCCCCAGCCCGTGCGGACCCACATGCTGAACTGGGGTGTGCCTCCAGTTCAGTTCTTGCCGGGACCTATGTGGGAGGCTCCTGGCCCAGTTCCTGCCCTGCGCAGCCCGGTGCCCGCCTGTGGAGTGAAACTATGTGGAAAACTAATGTCAACTGTGGAGACTGCTCTGGGCCCTCCCCCTTCTCTCTGTCTTTCTCTCTCTCTCTGTTTCTCTCTGTCAAAAATCAATAAAATAAAATCTTTAAAAAAAAAAACTTAATCTGGGGAAGCTGGGATGGCTCAGTGGGTTAAGCGCTCACTTTGCAGCACCGGGGACCAAGGATCAAATCCCAGCCCCAGCCCGTGCAGACCCATGTGCTGAACTGGGGAGTTCCCCCAGTTCAGTTCTCTCTCTGTCTCTGTATCTCTGTATCTCTCTCTGTCAAAAACAATAAAAAAAAACCAATAAAAAAACAAACAAAAAACACCTTAATCTGAATTTTGTATAGTATATATGCCTGATTAAATTAAACACACATACACACTTACTAAAAGTCCAAAATATAGTTCTTCACATTGAAAAATAATATGCTTTGGCAAAAAGTACACAAAGAGATGAGATTTTCCTATTTCTTCTAATATTTATTTCTGAACACAGCAAGTTTGTGTCAAATGTTTTCCATGAAAAATTTACTCCAATTGAATTCACCAGAATGAGCATCAAACTTACTATTCTTTGTAACAATTTATATTTCAAATAACTTAAGGTTAAGAAAAAAAATCACAAAGCCCTTTAAAAACATCTGAAATCAACAAACAGCTAACTAATAACTAGATAACCAGAGTATGGGCTTCAAAGTCCAACAGTTTTGTATTCAAATCAGCTCAACTGGTAAAGGTGAATGAACCTGGCAAGTTAACAGTCTGTTTCTTCTCTTTGTTAAAATTGAGATAAGTATTACTTAGTTTTACAAGGTTTAACCTGAAAACTGTTAAAGTTACAGAAAGACAACTACCCTTTACTACAAAAGGCTATTTTATTACACATTCAAACCCTTGAATAAAGTTTTCCAAACATTTAGTCAAACTGCTAACATTCCTTCACTAAGACAAGAACCAGAAGGCAACTATTCAAATTCATCCTTAGTTCTCTTTATAGTAACCTTGTGAAATACGTACTCCTTTAGTATATCCCATTTAAAAAGCAGGTCTTGCTCTTCCCAATTCAGGCCTAAAGCCAATTACAAGGGGCAGAGCAAAGAAGGGGCCCAGACTAGGTATTAGAATCAAAATAGGTACTTCCAAATAGTCAACTTGGTTGACTGTCCACTTGTACAAATTCATAATGAACAATCTCTCTGATATCAAAAAAAGCTAGCAACATGTTTTTGACTCTTGATTTGGACTGATGGAACTTTTTTGGTCATGGAGAATTGGCTGACTTCCATCATGCCCATGGACGCTTTATTTCGGGGTTGTACTGGTACACCCATGTTTCATCACCAGTAATAGGGCCTAAAACGGAGGTGGCGAACCTTGGCACTCGTGCCCAAAGTGGCACACGGAGCAATTATTTCGGCACGCAGAGCTGTGAATACCATTTAAAAAATTATTGTTTATGCTCTTATAGACATAAAAATAATCGGTACCTCTATCTCACTCGATGGGTTGGCACGCAAGTCGAGTGAGTATATTCTTATTTCATAAACTTCGGCACTCAATCGCCAAAAGGTTTGCCACCCCTGGCCTAAAATATCATCTTGCCTCTCCAATAGGTCTTGGCAAACTCAAGTTCCAACATTCTCATGACAGCACACACGCAACAATAATAATGAACACCACTCATCAAGACACCTCCACATGTTGAAACAACACAGCTGTGAGACACTGATGTACTAAGGTTTTGAAACTGTATCAAGTTGTCTGTATAGTGCTGCTGACAAAAGCACATAGTGGTGAGTTCATCAACTTAATTGTCAGACCTCGCATATAGAAATATACACAAAAAGGGATGAAAGACTTAAACTATAAAAGCTAAAACTATGAAATCATCAGAAGGGGAAGCTGGGATGGCTCCGTGGGTTAAGCGTTTGCTTTGCAAACCCAGAGCCTGAGGATCAAATCCTGGGCCCAGCCCTGGCAGACCCATATGCTGAACTGGAGTGTGCCCCCAGTTCAGTTCTTGCCAGGACCTATGTGGGAGGCTCCCAGCCCAGTTCCTGCCCTGTGCAGCCCCGCGCCCACCTGCGGAGTGAAACTATATAGAAAACTAATGCTGTCAACTATGGAGACTGCTCTGGGTCCTCCCCATTCTCTCTGTCTCTGTCAAAAAAACAAAATAAATCTTTAAAACCATCAGAAAAAAAAACATAGAAGTAAAGCTTCATGATCTTGGGATTGGCAATGGACTTTTAGACATGACACCAAAAGCATAAATAGTAATAGAAAAAGATACTGGACTTCATGAAAATTTAAAACTTCTGTGCAAAGGACATTACCTAGAAAGTAAAAGGACAACAGAGAGAATTGGAAATAAATCTCCAAATCATGTATCTGTTAAGATATAGCATACAGAATATATGATGAATTCTTACAACTCAACAACAAAAAGACAACCCAATGTAAAAATGGCAAGGGACTTAGACAGACATCCAGATATCCTTCTAAAAAAGCAAGAAATGGGAAAGTCAGGATGGCTCCGCGGGTTAAGCACTCGCTTTGAAGCCCCAAGGACTGAGGATCGATTCCTGGCTCCGGCCCAGGCAGACCCACATGCTGAACGGGGGTGTGCTTCCCGAATGCAGTGAGGCCCCCAGTTCAGTTTAAAAAAAAAAAAAGCAAGAAATGAAAACATTAAATAACAAGTGTTGGTAAATATGTGAAGAAACTAGTACCGGTGCTCTTGCATTGTTAATAGAGGTGGTACAAGCACGATGCAGTTTGACAATTCCTCAGAAAAGTTTAACATATACCATGTGACCCAGCAATACCATTACCATATCTGCATCTATATCTATGTCTATTAATATATTTATGCTATCCAAAAGAATTGAAAATGGGCACTCAAATACTTGTAAACCAATGTTCCTAGCAGATCTATTCACAACAGCCAAGAGGTGGAAACATCCTTTACTGTCCATTAGCAGATTAATGATACACAAAATGTAGTATATACATTTAATGGAAGAAGAAATGAAGTACTGACATATGCTATGAGGATTAAGCTCAAAAGTATGTTAAGTGAAAGAAGCCAGACACAAAAGATTACATAGTGTACAATTCCAGTTATATGAAAATTTCAAATCAGGTAAATCCAGAAAGGAGATGAAGACCGATGGTTCCCAGGAACTGCTGAAAGGAACAGGGAGTGGCTGCTAAGTGGACACAGTTTTTTCTTTTGTGGTGATGAAAAATTTTCTGGAATTTGACAGACGTGGTTTCATACCCTGTGAATGTACTAAATGCCTCTGAATTGTACAGTTTAAAATAGTTACCTTCATTTAATGACTCTCTTCTCAATAAAAATAAATAGTAAGAGTGCTGTATTATAGCCCTTTGAATAAAATACCATGAATCCAGATAGGTATAAGATGTGCACATTGAAAAATCTGAGGAAGCAGTTATTTATATCATTTCTAAGTACCTCCAAGAAAGATACTTATTGCAGTTTTACAACAGCATGCCAAATAGCCTGGAAATGCTTAATCAACAGATCAAAGTGAACATAATCAGTAATAAAACAAATTGAAATTGTATACCAAATGACAGAATAGAGTGAGCAAAATACAGCACCGCTTCACTTCTGTTATGACCTCCTAGACAAAGGTGCATAGCCTGTAGATGCATAGTCTATCTAAACATAAGAAAAGCCAACTTGAGAAACATTATACTAAAATAACTGGTCCATAATCTTCAAAAGTCAGGTTATAAAAGTCAAAGACAGGGAAGCCGGGATGGCTCAGTGGGTTAAGCGCTCACTTTGCAGCACCGGGGACCAGGGATCGAATCCCGGACCCGACCCGTGCGGAACCATGTGCTGAACTGGGAGCTCCCCCAGTTCAGTTCTCTCTCTCTCTCTCTCTCTCTCTCTCTCTCTCTCTCTCTCTCTCTCTCTCTCTCTCTCTCTCTCTCTCGGTCAAAAAACAATAAATAAATAAATAAATATTTAAAAGTCAAAGACAATCATTTTTTTTAAATCATCAGGTTATGACAGTATTCATCCTACATTTTTATGACTCATATTTTTAACTTAATATTTAGTAGGCATCTACTAAGTGTTAAGTGATTTACAGACTTCCCTAACAAAAAGAGGCCCCTTCTCCATAGATTCTGATTCAATAGGCCATAAGAAGGACCAAGAATTTTTTTTTTTTAAACAAGTACTTGAGAGTGATCATCATCAGGAAAGGATGAAAAATACTGTAATAAATATTCATTCAGAAGAAAAAAATTCTTGCCTAAGGAACAAGGCCTCTAACGGTAGAAAATCTTCTATTGCTTGACTATTTTTTACAGTTTTGGTAATAAATCAGTGTCCAGTATCTTGTTATTAACTCTATTTAAAATTATAGATTAGACTCTCTCAAATATAAAATAGCATTTAAAAATTTCACAAGAAACCCAGAGTTATTAGAAATTTCCATCCTTTCAAGTTTCATTTTAGGGGAAGCTGGGATGGCTCAGTGGGTTAAGCGCTCACTTTGCAGCACCAGGAACCGAGGATGAAATCCCGGCCCGGCCCGGCCCGTGTGGACCCATATGATGAAATGGGGAGTGCCCCCAGTTCAGTTCTCTCTCTGTAACTCTCTCTGTATCTCTATCTCTCTCTCTCTCTCTCTCTCTCTCTCTGTCAAAAACAATAAAGAAAGTTTTTAAAAAAAGATTGCAAAACTTTAAAACGAAATATAAAAAAATAAATAAATAAATAGTTTCATTTTAACGCTTCCCCTAACCTGGAATGTTGTTATACATCTCAGTTTACCTTGTACTAAGTTGATCAGAACCTTTTTATGCTTTACTTTCATTGGGGGGAAAAAATTCATAAAAATGAGGGCAGAAATGTTATGAGAAGCTGTTATGTTCACCCCTCCAAAAATAATTTTATTTAAGGAGGAAAAAAGTATTACTAGAAACAGGATGCTTTTAGTTCTCAAGTTTTTGGCTATTAAATGTGCAACATACAGGGGGATGTTGGGATAGCTCCGTGGTTGAGGGCTTGTCTTGAAATCACAAGGTCTGGGGTTCAATTACCAGCCCTAGCCTGTGCAAACCCATATGCTGAAATGCGGCACAACTAGTAACCACGAGGACTGCTTGGAGGCTGAGGTTCCCCCATTCCATGTGGGAGGCCTCCAGTTTGGTTGCTGCCCAGAACAGCCTCATTTCCATCTGTGTGGAATGAAACTATGTCACAACTAATGATGTACAACTATGGAGATATTCTGGGCTGGCTGGCTCGCTCGCTCTCGCTCTCTCTCGCACGCTCTCTCTCTCACTCTCTCTCTCAAAAAACAATAAAATAAATCTTGAATTTAAAAGGTACAATATATAAAAAATAACTGAACAACTTCAAAACTTATCATGAACTGACTTAATGTTCATATTAACAGTCACAACTAAAACATATAAGTCTTACTCTGTAATATGAACAAATTGTTTTCAGTGAGCTTCTTTTTCCTCACAAAATTGAAGCAAATAAAGACATCCCTGAATTTTCTTGCCAAGTCAGGTTATGGGATCTTTTAATTTATAATACAAACAATATAAACTAATTAGGATAAAATTTAATTCCAATTGACTCATTTGCTAAACAGCCTATGTGGGCAAAACAAAGTGTTAAACACTGAAGATACAATGCTCAAGAGGGTAGTCTAGCCTCTAACAGCTAACAGGCTAACAGAGGTAACAAATAATTGTAAAACAAGGTGTTGCTGCCTCAAATCCTTTACCAGAAATGATGAGGTATAAGCAATTTATTTTTTTCTGAAGGATTTACCACAAGAAAGGTGACAATATTATGAGGGTTCAAATGAAGTAAACAGACACACTTATTTACAAAAGATATACCGGGATCAGCTTAAATATGTTCTCAGAAAACCAAGCAGAATTATGAAAGAAAAGATTAAGCAATTACCCATCATCTACCTACAGCCAGTAATGACTGAACCTGAACAATATGAACTGAGATCATTTTGTCTCAAAAACCATGCTCTTTCGTTTACATCCAGTATCTCTCAAACTTTCCCACAGAAATTATTGAAAGTTAATAAGTCCATCCTCTTATCCCTCCAATATATCTCCAGAAAGTAACCAAAATAACTTGAGTTCAAGTCTCATTTTTACAAACTTACAAAATGTCTGCACTGTAATACAACATATTCATGTATGTTTTAATGTAAAAAAACCCTTTAAGTTATTTACCATCAAGTAAAATAACTTTGCAGCAAGAGGTGATTGGTTTACCCTATGGGTTTCTTAAATCATGTGTATGGAAAGCATTGTTATACTATATAAAATCTCAGAGATGGCTTAGCTCAACTGGAATATCAACATATACAAAAATAAACATAAGTATGAATGACTATGAGACCAAGGGAGAACTACAACTGACAATGTATCATATAATGTAGAATTAAAATTTTTTTAAACCAGGGTATTAGACACTAGATTTAATTACCAAGCTGCTGATACACCATTCCTTAAGCTACAAAAGGTAGCCTTTATTACTTAATATTTTTTAAACTTATTTAGCCCAACACACAAAACCATTCTTTATATTTTGTTTTAATTAAGCAGAAAATAAAATTACCCTCTCAAGCACTTACACAGAAAAAAAATGAAATTTATCACTGTTACTCCCTGCCTGCCAACACACCTTGGCCAGTAACATATTCTAAAACTTAGAAAAACAAAACAAAACCTGAAACAATGAGTCACTTTGTTTTAAGAATTCAATGTACTCATGGAATATTTTTTAATAGACTTCTTAAAACTACTGGAGGCTTCATTTCTAAATAGTACTAATCCATTCTGTTACGAATATATCTAACTAATGAATCTAGTCACTATACTCTCCAGATAACAAGCCAGTAATGAACAAGTCAACCAAACATCACTTACTAATATGAGAAAATATATTTAAATCTGAGTAGAGAAAGTACTCTGGGGGTGACAGCACAGAGGAATTAGAATCAGAACTTATGACAATTTGAAGGCAAGAGAAGTACTCAGAAGTTTTAAAGTTGTATTAATAATTACATGTCTGGAAACTGCTTTCAAAAAATAAATCTAGTCGCTTGCTATAAAATAAAGGGGATGGAGGTGCACAAGGGTCAGCAGATCACCTGGAGGAAAAGATATTAAAATTTAAAATTTTGGTTCCCATAACCATGAATTCATGACAAGAGGTTTTTACAAGTGCTGTTACTTACTTTTTTTTTAAGGACTATTTATGAGCTTTCCATTTAGTCCAATTTCAATTTGAGAGTTTCCCTCAATTTTTTAAAAAGCGCTATTCTAGAACAGAACAGATGGCAGCTTCTTGTAGGATACACAAGAGTCAGGCTCCACATAGGGATAATGGTTCCTGTCCCTTCAGTCCTGGCCCCAAAGCTACAAAACTCACTCAGTCTTTCCCCATATGTCTTTGGCACCTCTTAAGTTGTTACCCCTCCAACAGAGACCAGGCAAGGGACACAAAAGAAAAAATAAACACATGGGACTACATAAAGCTAAAAAGTTTTTGCACAGCAAAGGAAACCCACAAATGAAACAACCTACTAATTGGGAGAAGATATTTGTCAATGATACATCCAATAAGAAGTTAACATCCAAAATTTACACAACTCAACACCAAAAAACAAACAATCCAATTAAAAAATGATCCAAGGACCTGAACAGATGTTTGACCAGAGAACATCTAACCAAAAGATTTTTATAAAAAGATGATTGTCACTAATCATCAGAGAAATGAAAATTAAAACCACAATGAGACATCACCACACACCTGTTAGAATGGGTATCATCAATAAATCAAAAAACAGCAAGTATTGGCAAGGATATGAAGAAAAGAGAACCCTTGTGCACTGGTGGTGGGACTGCAAATTGGCACAGCCACTATGAAAAACAGTATAAAGGTTACTCAAAAAAAATTAAAAACAGGGAAGCCGGGATGGCTCAGTGGGTTAAGCACTCACTTTGCAGCCTCAGGGACTGAGGATTGAATCACGGCCCCAGGCCAGTGCGGACCCACATGCTGAACTGGGGAATGCCCCCAGTTTGGTTCTCACCAGGGTGAGACCCAGGCCCAGTTCCTGCCCTGCGCAGCCCAGAGCCCACCTGTGGACTGAAACTATGTGGGAAAACCAATGATGTGCCACTATGGAGACTGTTCTGGACCCTCCCCCTTCTCTGTCTCTGTATCTCTGTATCTCTCTCTCTCTCTCTGTAAAAACAATAAAAATAAATCTTTTAAAAAAAATTTAAAAACAGAACTACCTTAGGATCCAGCAATTTCACTTCTGGGTAATTTAACCAAAGAAATCCAAAACACTAATTAGAAAAGATATATTCACCTTTGTTTGTTGCAACATTACTTACAATAACCAAGATATGGAAACAACCTAAGTACCCATAAATAAATGATTGGATACAGTAGAGATGTTACATACATACAATGAAATACTGCTCAGCCATAAAAAAAGAATGAAATCTTACCATTTGCAATAATAAGGATAGACCTAGAGAGTATGATGCTAAGTTAGAGAAAGACAAATACCATATGAATTCACTTATGTATGGAATCTAAAAAACAAAACGAACGAAGCAAAAAGAGACTCAGACACACAGAACAAACTGATGGTTGCCAGATAGGACAGGGGTTGGGGGCTGGGTGAAAAAGCTGAAGAGATTAAGAAGTACAAATTAGCACATTAGCACTTGCAAAACAGTCATGGGGATGTAAATTAAAGCATAGGGAGTATTGTCAGTAATGTTGTAATGACAACTATGTAAAGTGCCAGGTGGGCACTAGACTTATCAAAAGGGATCCCTTTGTAAATTATATAAATGTCTAATCACTATGTTGTACAACTGAAACTAATCTAACATAAAACTGAATGTCAACTGTAACTAAAAACTAAAGATTAATTTTAAAATAAATAAAAGCTCTATTCAAAAGGATACCAAGTAAAAAGAATAGGACTAAGGGAGTAGTAGCAATGAACATGAAGTGAAAAAAGGCAAAGAGAGAGATACTGAAAAACACAATTTACAGATGGATGATAGTAGGGCACTGATTGTGGAGGAAAGGAGAATGAGAAACCAAAGATGAATACATTTCAAAGTTAGGAAATGAGAGGGACACAAAGGAAGATTTGGGAATGTTAAGATTTGGTTTTAACATGGCGTGTTTACTCTGTGAGAATTTATCAAACTGTATACTTAGAATGTGTGTTACCATTAATAAAATGTTCAAATGAAAAAAAAAAAAATTTTTTTTTTTAATAGGAACAACGTCCCCAAGAATTAAGCTTGGTAACTTTGAGTTTATCACCAATCGTTAATGTGTCTACATGCTGAGGCGATGATGCACCCCAAACTCCACAGGGACAGAAGCTCCTGCACTAGAGACCTTTCCAAACTTTACCCTATGTACCTCCTTCATCTGGCTGCTGTTCTTTTTCTTTATAACATCCTTTACAATAAACCAGTAATAGTAAGTGGTGTTTTCCCAAGTTCTGTTAGACACTGTAGCAAATTACTGAACGTGAGGATTGGGGCTGGGGTTGTCATGGGAATCTCCAATTTGCAGCCAAATGGGGCAGAAGTGTGGGCAATCTGGGAACTTACTTGAGACTGACATTTGAAGAGCAGGAAGGAGGCAGTCCTATGGAACTGAGTCCTTTTTTACAGGGTCTGTGCTAACTCCACATAATTAGTGTCAGAAAATTCTAATTGAAATGAACTGTGAGACACCCATTAGGTGTCCCCCCAAAATTGCAGAGCTGCATGGCATATGAAGAAACATACAAGGAAAAAAAAAAAAGACAAGCAAAAAAAAAAAAAAAAGATTCTCTAAATAAAGAGCTAATAATTATGGACGCTGGTACCACAAAGACATGTTTGGGGTTTTTTTTTTTGGATCCAACATAACAGCCTTTCAATAAGTACTGCTTACATACACAAAACTCCCAGCTTCTTATTACCCCACTCTTAAATATAAACTAATAATTATCAAACATTTTAAGTGGCAATACACAAGGGCTCATTAAATATGATAAACATGGGGAAGCCGGGATGGCTCAGTGGGTTAAGCGCACACTTTGCAGCCCCGGGGAATGGGGAATGAGGATCGAATCCCAGCCCCGGCCTGTGTGGACCTATATGCTGAACTGGGGAGTGCCCCCAGTTCAGTTCTCACCGGGGTGAAGACCCTGCCTGGCCCAGTTCTTGCCCTGTGCAACCCCCTCGCCCACCTGTGGAATCAAACTATGTGGAAAAACCAATGATGTGCCACTATAGAGACTGTTCTGGGCCCTCCCCCTTCTCTCTGTCTCTGTATCTCGCTCTCTCTCTCTCTCTCTCTGTCAAAAACAAAAAATAAATCTTAAAAAAAAAAAAAAAATGAACATAGAGCAAACAATTCAAGAAACAACCAGCCAAATTAATAAAATTTTCAAAACCCCCAAAATAAAGAGTAATTTCTCTAGAGAAAAAAAAAGAAGACAGAACTCTTCCACAATAAAGGGAAATAAATCAGATTACATCAAGCTTTTTAATCATCTCATACTATAGGACAACACACAAAATAGCCACCAAAGTCCTGAGGAAAATTATTTTGGATCTTGAATGCTGTAAATTTCAGACAGGTAATTCCTAAAACCAGCAGGAAAGAAAAAGACCAGTAACCAACATTCTTAGTCAGGTAAATAGATGGACAGTTCATAAAAGAAATCAAATGACACAGGAAAAGATACTATACTCATAACAAGAAAAATACAAATTAAAATACTGGAACTACTCACCTACCATATACTGGCAAAAATCTGTTAGGATGGGTCCAGAAAAGCTTGTAGTCTACAATTAATTTTGACCCACTAATTAGAGAAAATCCTTTTGAATTCTTTGCCTATTTATTATCCACCTATTCGAAAGCCTTTCCATGCTGGCTGAGAGGAAAATAAAGTTTTTCTGGCCCCATGTAAATGCTGGGAATTGTTTTGCCTACTCTTTTCTGATGCTTCCATCCCGTCTCAGTGGTTTCCATAGACACATGCACAAGTTAGTCCTAAGTCAATGCCTTGAGTGGACCCTTCTGAGTTTTCTGTGTGCAGCACTTTCCTCTCTATCATTGTGCCACACAAATTCTACCAATCCTGACATTAACTTTTTAGCTCTTTCTCCAACTTTCAGTAAGACTACCAAAAACCTATGCTTGAATTCACTCTTCCTGGGGATGAATTCAAACAATTTTCTTTAAGCAATGGGCTGAGGCATTTATAGGATTCAACACCTCCTGTTATCCAATGTTTAAAGGTCTGTGCCATATTCTGTCTGGCTTTTGAGATTTCTAAGGTGAATATGCCTGGTTATCTGGTTTCCTGTAATTCCATCACAGCAAGAAACAAAAGCGAATTCAATTTTAACATTAAAAGATTTTCACTAAATTTAGTGTTTTACTTGTAAATATTTTCTCTAATGGGACTTTTCTTGAAAAAATCCAACTAATTCCTAGTAATTTAACTGTTTCCCAAAACAAAGCTCAACAACAAAATCCAGCACTCAGTATCCAATCAAAAACTGCCGGGGAAGCCGGGATGGCCCAGTGGGTTAAGTGCTCACTTTGCAGATCCGGGGACCGTGGATCAAATCCTAAGCTGAACTAGGGAGTGCCCCCAGTTCGGTTCTCACTGGGGTGAGACCCCAGCCCAGTTCCTGCCCTGTGCAGCCCCTCGCCCACCTATGGAATGAAACTATGTGGAAAAACCAATGATGTGCAACTAAAAAGAGTGGAAGCCAGGATGGCTCAGTGGGTTAAGAGTTCACTTTGCAGCCTCTGGGGTCCAAGGATTAAGTCCCAGCCCAGGCCGTTCAGTCCCATATGCTGAACTAGGGTGTGCTTCCCATGTGGGAGGTCCCCAGTTTGTTTCTCACAGAGGTGAGCTTCCCATGTGTGGGAACACCACCTCCTCCTTTCAGTCCCTAGCTCACAGGGGAGTGCCTCCCATGCAGGAGGCTCCCAGTTCAGTTCCTGTTCGGCATGGTCCCACATCCACTAATGATGTACAGCTATGAAGACTGCTCTGGGTTCTCCCCTTTCCCTTTCTCTCTCTCTCTCTCTCTCTCTCTCTCTCTCTCTCTCTCTGTCTGTCTCTCCCCTTCACTCAAACAGTAAGTCTTTTTAAAAAAATAATCATCAAATAGATCAGATTTAAAACAGAATAAAGCAAAGTGACTAAAGGAAAAGTAGAAAAATAATTTATGCTGAGAGAGAAGTCTCTCTAAATGACACCAAAAAGTGATAAAACTGTATTTATATATTCAAGTATATGCATAAATGGAAAATTTCACAAAATATGACAAAATACATAATCAAGGTCAAAGAAAACAAATACAGGGAAGAATACTCATCAGACAGCACACCCAAAGGGCTAACTTTCACATAGAAAATGCTTCTATAAATCAAGAAAATAACTCAAAAAAATGGGAAAAGACTATACATAAAGTGTTCACAGAAAAGTATCTTATATATGAAAACTTTTCATTTTTGTTCAAAAGGAAACAAGGCAAAATGTGTAATAAAAGAGTCTGATACCCCATTAGTGCTAGAAATCTAAGGTGGTATAGCTCTTTGGAAAGCAGTATGGCATAATACTCAAATTATACTCAGAAATTCTACTTATAGGAATGTACTCCACATTTATAAGGATAATGATGAGCACCATTCATAATAGTTTTAAAAACTTAGTGGATGTCAACAGAGGTCTGGTTAAACAAACCATTATTCAGCCATTAAAGAAAATGGGGTACCGGTAGCTTTATTTGTATTAGTATGAAATAACTTTCCAAAATATTTCCTTAAGTAAAAAAGGCTATATAGCAGGGTGGATCTCACACTACTGCTTCTATTATGAAGAAAAAGAATATAACCTGCCTATGTATACACTAAGGTCTCTCTAGAAAAATACTAAAGAAAAAAAAAACAACTAATAGTGGTTTCAAGAACTACTGCTGAGCAATAGGAGTGGGTGGGTGACTTTTCTTTAAAAACCCTCATCCTTTTTATAACTTACACTGGGTTCATTTATTGAAAATAATTTTTAATACTCTTTAGTTTGACTCAACATTACCATTTCCTGAATTCTCAAGCTCTTAATATAATACATCTTTTTCTGAAGTGAAGTTAGGCTGAGGAACAGAGAACAAGTTTCAACAAACAAATTATTGAATAAGCCTAACCCTATAAACAAGTCAGTTCACAAAGAGTGCTAAGACAGCACACTTGATATGAACTGGAAGATGTGGGAATTCAAGTACCTTAAAAACATAAGGTTATGAAGACAGCTAAAAATATATACTGAATACAAACATACCGGTACATATACACACACAACTTGCTAGGCAATTTGCTTGAGGCTTTACAAGTAATATCTCAATTAGTCCTAACTATATCCTTAGAGGCTGATATCTTTTCTTCAAAAGAAAACAAACAGGAGATGCAAGATAGCTCAGCAGTTGAGACCTTGCCTTGCAGTCATGAGATCTAGGGTTTTATTCCCTGCCCCCGTATGTGCAAACCCATGTACTGAACTGCTGCACAGCTGGATGGCATGGCAATGTGGGTTCTATAGCCTCTTGTGTCAGAGGCCCCCGGTTCCGCGCCGTGTGGCCCCACATCCACCTGTGAGGAATAACTGTCACAGCTGATGGTGTACAGCTGTGGAGACTGCTCTGAACACACCCCCTTTTCTCTCTTTCTCTCAAAAAAAAAAAAAAATCTTATAAAAAAAGAAAAACAAGTTTTTATATAGATGTGAAACACATTTTAAAGTTTCCAAGGTTAAAGTACTAATCAGTGGCAGTTGAATTTAACACTATACACACTGTAAATATAACTCAGGATATTTTAGTCCACAATTTTTTTTAAGATTTTATTGTTTTGAGAGAAGGTGGGAGAGAGAAGAAGCAGAAGAGAGAAAGGGACAGGAGAAGGGTGAGAGAGAGAGAGAAACAGAGGGAGAGAAGGGGAGGACCCAGAGCAGTCTCCCTAGATGCACACCATTAGTTTGTGACATGGCTTTCACTCCACACTGGTGGATGTGGGACCATGTGGGTGGGAACTGAACCAGGGGCCTCCTGCATGGGAGGCGAGAACCTTGGCCATCAAGCCAAGCAGTTACCAGTTGTGCCACTATTCAGCAGTTACCAGTTGCGCCACTGTTCAACATATGGCATTTGCACAGGCTGGGGCCAGGAATCAAACCCTGGACCTCGCAATTGCACAGCAAGCACTCATCCTTTGATCTATCCCAGAATCCCAGTAGAGATCTTACTTTATATAAAGTATTAGCTTTAATAATAAGTACTGAAGTAATTTTCTGAGTAAGTTTTAGTCTCACCTGTCATGCAGTGTCTTGAACTTTAGATATATCAAACTGTGAGGTCTGACAATTAAGTTCATGAACTCATCCTAGAAAAAGTGCTTGCTCCATACCTCACTGTTGAACATCACTATGGTCACCTTCAAAGTACTCCCGCCTTGGGAAGCTATGCACCAATAATAGTGATTAGTCTACCCTTCAAAGCAATTTTGGAATTCTTTTTCTGGAATGACCATCAGAGCCATCATCATATTATCCCTGATGTGCTGAATATCATCAAAATGTCTTCCTTTCAATATTTCTTTTTTCTTCAGGTAAAGAAAAAAGTCATTGGGGGACAGATCCAGCGAGTAGGGAGGGTGTTGCAATAGTTATTGGTTTACAGGCTAAAAAATCCCTCACAGCATCATGTGAGCTGGTGTATTGTGATACAAGAGCCATGAGTTGTTGGCAAAAAGTTCAGGTCAGTTTTCATTTAACTTTTTCACATAGCCTTTTTAGCATTTCCACAGTCAATATGAATAACTAACCCATTGGTACAAATGCATAATAAACAATCTCTCTAATATCAAAAAAGGTTAGCAACATCATTTTACTCTTGATTTGAACGAATGGAACTTTTTTGGTCATGGAGAACTGACTTTCATTGTGCACTTGGACACTTCTGTTTCAGGGTCACATTGGTACACTCATGCTTCAGCACCAGTGATAACATGGCCCAAAACATCATCTTGCCTCTCCAAAGGTCTTGGCAAACTCAAGTTCCAACATTCTCACAACTGCACAGAAAAATATTTAACAACAATAATGAACACCACTCAGCAAGACACACCCACAGGTTGACATGAACACAGATGTGAGACACTGATATACCAAGGTTATGAAACCTTACTGAGTTGTTTGTACAGTGCCACGTGTAGTGCCATGGTGGTGGTAAGTTTGCAAACTTAACTGTCAGACAAAATACAGATCTCACTCTCTATAGAGAGGTTAAAGACAAATAATGTGAGCTACCCACTGCAGTCACAACTGGCTTTTCACTAACCTAGACAACTTTATCCCCAAATAGTCTCTTCTCATCAAATTAAGTCCCTGAAAGGTCCTAATTTAAAGAATTAAGGTGAAAATATTTTCAGTTACTCATTTAAATGGAAGAGAGACCAAAGAGTAATTCATGTGACAAATCTGAAAATACCAGTTGAGTTACATGAAAAAACTAAGGCAACTAAGCTTGCTTTGGAAAAGTCCTTAAGGTATTATCAGTGATTCAATTTTCAACATAGCCACTGTTCCACAAACACTGATTTTTATCATTCACCTGATGTTACTTACCACAAGAGCCTCAAGTTGAGCACTGTAAATGAGCCCTATTGTAAGGGATCTTTGTAATAGCAAAAATAAAGTTCTATGGACATAAATCTGAATTTGTATCGTTGAAGAAACATAAAAGGGTTATGCTCTTTCTCAGAGATAATAGTTAACAGTATAAATGAATTGTCTTGGCCCTCCTGACTTCTGAAATGAGCCTAAAATTATGTTCACATATTTAAATCATTCCTTGAAATCTAAAGTATATTATTCTATCTTTCTAATCCTCAGAGGACAATTTCACTAGGTTTCAATCTCCCTGACTCAACAGTTCAAAATTAGAGAAAATTTCTGACGGCAAATCCATAGCCAGTCTCAAATTTAACAGACTAGAGAAGCTCACGTAACAAATTATTTAAGTCTAGGCAAATAAAACAGCTTCTAAACGAACTGACAACAAACCAATTTGGCTATAAATAATCCCCTAACATATCTCACCTAGTTCACATCCCCAAGCAGTTAAGCAGAAGTTCTATAATAAAAATACCAATAGTGGGGAAGCCGGGGTGGCTCAGTGGGTTGAGTGCTCACTTTGCAGCGCCGGGGACCGGGGATCGAATCCCTGCCCCGGCCCGTGCGGAACCATATGCTGAACTGGGAGCTCCCCTAGTTCAGTTCTCTCTCTGTCTCTGTATCTCTCTCTCTCTGTCAAAAATAAATAATAAGGAAAAAAAAAAATACCAATAGCATTTAACTCAATCCTGGGCAAAAAAAAACAACAAAAAACAAACAAACAAATAAAAACAATTAAGCTAAATTATTTAAAATGTTAAATAATTCTTTAATTTAATTTTGTAAGTAACTGCACTGAGAATATGAGGTAAGCTCTATGCCCTCAGAAAAGTTTGTGGTTAAGATGAGTAAGAGTAAACAAGGTACTGTGCCAAGAGTAAACAAGAATAAGAAGTAATTACAAGAAATCAAAAGGTGTAAGAAGGGAGTTGCCCACTTTACATAAAATGGTTAGAGAAAGTCACTCAGAATGTAACATCTGAAGGCCCTAAGACAGGAAGGAAAATGCCTGGTGTGTTCAAAAGAAAGAAGGCCGAAGATCAATGGTCTAGGGCAGGGGTCTCCAAACTTTACAGCCCGCGGGCCGCATTAACTATCAAACAGCAGTTTGGGGTCCAACTACACACTCGAGGTCCAAATAAAAAAGAATCAAAACATAGATGTTGTTTTTAATTATTTAATATTATTTTATTCAGATAAAAACGTCTCCACGGGCTGGATGAGAAGGCCTCACAGGCCGCATCTGGCCCACGGGCCATAGTTTAGAGACCCCTGGTCTAGGAAGACAGCAAGCAAGGTTGCTAAAAGTGGACAAACAATGTAGAAACTTGTAGGCTACAGAGTCTGTGCCATTATTCTTAGGTCCAATGGGAAGACTCTAGAGTCAGTTATGTTAGCTGGTCTAACCATCAAATAGCTATTATTACTAAGTGGAATGAAACCATGATTCAAAATTCAAGGACTCTGTATTCACAGAACTTTAGAGAAACAACATGAGTTCAGAAATTGTACATTTTTGCCTTGTTTGCTAGTAAATTCCTAGCACCAGTGAAAGTGCAGAAAAACAGAAGGCACTTAAACATCTGCTGAGGCAATGAATGATCACTAGCACAAACTAGCTCTCAAGAAATAAGAATCCTATATCCATTGTTAAGTCAATGTTTCACAGCAGTAACTTGATATATTTGTACCCTAATTTCTCATTTCCAATACCGAAAAGCTGTCATTTATTTTCCAGGTATGCTCAAGCACCAATTAGTTAATGTATAAACACTCCAAGGCACTGGAAAGAACACTCTATGAATTCAGAATGGCATTCTTTCCCAAAAGGTCTTACTTCACATGCTCATAAAAGTAATTTCCCTCTTCAACCCAAATTTCCTATAACAGATTTTTAGGAAAAAAAAAAAAAAGATGTCAATCAGGTTTTTTATTTAAATAAAGCAAAAAAAGTCAAATACTATAATTTGTATGAATTAACTACTGTTTTGTAAAAATGACATAATGCATATAGCATATCAATAAAGAGTCCAGAAATAGTTCCACACATATATGTTCAATTGATTTGCAACAGAAGTATTTCAAAGTGATTCAAAGGGAAACAAAGTCTTTTTCAACAAATGGATGGGGGATGGGGAAAGAGTGTCGAGGGGGCATCAAATATATGAAGATGGAAATAGAGCTGATTCTAGGTGGTGAGCACATAACACAATGCATAGGCAATGTAATGTAGAATTGTACAACTGGAAACAATGTAATTGTTATCAACCAATGTCACCCCAATAAATTTAACAAAAAAAAATTAAAAACAAAATGGAACTGGGAGCACTGGAAGCTCAACCCTTTGTCATACCCCAGACCAAAAAGGAAAAAAAAAATCAAAACGGATCATAAACCTAAAATCATGAGCTAAACTACAATATATCTATAAGAAAGCAGAAAAAAAAGCCTGTGACCTTAGACAAATTTTTCTTAGGACACATAAAAGCACAAATCATTAAAGAAAAACTAACCAATTTTACTTCAAAATTTAAAATGTTCTTCAAAACACAGTTAATAAAATAAAGACAAACCACAGACTGGGAGAAAGTACTTGTAAAATATTTGTCTGATACACTTGTAACCAAAATATAGAAAGATTATAACTTGACAGCTGAATTGTTATAGTTTTGAGGGGTTTTTTTTGGGGGGGGGGTTGAAAAAGTAAACGGGGAAGGGCCCCAGGGTAGTCTCAAAACTGTACATCATTAGTTGTGATATGGTTGCATTCCACACAGGTAGATGTGGGGAAGCGTGGGGCAGTAACCAAACTGAGGGCCTCCGAATGGGAGGCAAGAACCTTCACCACCATCCCAGTGGCAGTTGTGACACAGTTCAGTATGTAGGTTTGCAGCGGTCAGAACAAGGATTTGATCCCTGGACCTCCTCGCAGTTATAAGGCAAGTGTTCAATCTGCTGATTGAATCTGCTGATGCCCAGGTACCGGCATCACTGAATTTTTTTTTAATGGGCAAAAGATTTGAACACACACTTCACCAAAGCACATACAAAGATGCTCAGAATCATTATTAGGGAAAAACAAATTAAAACCACAATGCAAATTCAAACTATACATACACTAGAATGGTTAAAATTAAGACCAACATCAAATACTGCCAAGAATGCAGAACTAGAACTAAATAAATAACATTCATTGCTGGTGGAAATACAAAATCGTTCATTTTGTAAAACAGTTTTGGCATGTTTTTAGCAGAATTAAATGCACACAATTTACATGACCCTGCAATCCCACTACTAGGTAATTTTCCCAAGACAAATGAAAACATTCATTCACAGAATTCCTGTACGCAAATGCCCATAGAAGCTTTATACGTGATAGTCAAATACTGGAAACAATCCAAATGTCTAGTAACCGAAGAACGGATGAACATTTGTTGCTTATGCATACAAAAGAACTTAGCAATAAAAAAATAAATTATAATACATGCAACAACATGCGCAAATAAAGCCAGAAACAAGTCTACACTCAGAGTCCTTACATATAACTTCCTACAAAACAATACACGTTACAAAAGAAACAGATTGATGATTTCCAAGTACTGTGGGTAAGTAGAGGGAACTATCTGGAATGGACAACAAGGTAACTTTCTGGGGTGATAAAACTGTTCTATATTCTCATTATGGTGAGGTTACACAACTACTTCATCAAAAATCTTCAAATTGTACATTAATAAGAGTATATTTATTGTACGTATACCTCAATTAACCAAATTTAAAAAGGCGTTCATATCCCATTTAAAAAGTTAGCAGGCAGATATTCATTCATTTATAAAGCCCAACTATTAAAATGTTAATTTTTATTGTAAAAGTACAAAATTAATAGTGTTTCCCATATACAGGAAAACCTGGGAGATAATGCTGGTTCTGCCATAGACCGTTACAATAAAGTCTCACAATAAAATGAATCATAATCTTTTGTTGATGGAGGCTCTTCCCTTGTAAAACAAACAAACAAACAAAACCCCACATCTGTGTAACACAATAAAGTGCAGTAAAACAAGGCATGTGGAATGCTCATATTACTTTGACCCTAAATTTATTTTTTATAGTATGAGGATTAATAAATTAATTATACAAATTTTCCTCTACATCAAGGACCAAGTCCA
The DNA here is from genome assembly GCA_004027555.1 of Craseonycteris thonglongyai. NCBI lineage: Eukaryota > Metazoa > Chordata > Mammalia > Chiroptera > Craseonycteridae > Craseonycteris > Craseonycteris thonglongyai. The sequence continues at coordinate 51,186 of PVKE010003848.1, forward strand.
CCAATCCAAACTGGATGCTGATTTTTACTTTCAATTTACGGTAAAGGAACACTAACAAATTTTTTTTTTTAATCATTTCTACACATAACAATTATCACTACACCAAAGAATAGCTTTAATGGTGGCTAACTGCCCGAACATTTAACTATACTGACAGCATATATTAGAAAAATGAAAAGCACTCTAATTTAATGACTGTATTATTAATCAGTCTTAAGGTATTCTTCTTACTCTTCTTCCTTAAAAGATAAAAGTATTAAAGCACATTAACTTGTTAGTTTCTTTTAAGGGAGCAAATGACTTACAGAGGGTGTTTTGCAAATCGGGGAGGAGAGGGGGACTGTATGTCTTCTAGAATGGTCACAACTGTGTTATCACATATTGAAATACATTATAAATGTCCTATCTTTTCTATTGCAGCTGTATATTATTGTAATCTTATAAGCATGGGATGTTTTATTTCAGGGTAGAAAAGAGGACTTTAAAAAGTACTTGTTATAAAAGGTATATAAACTGACTCAATTTTATACCACTGCTCTAGAGCTGTGGTTATTTAATTTAAATAACTTGGCATCTAGTAGCCAAGTTATTTAAATTAAAATTAAATTTAAATTAAAATTCAGTTCTCCATCTGCACTAGCTGCATTTCAAATGTTAAAAAATGACATGGGGGAAGCCGGGATGGCTCAGTGGGTTAAGCGCTCACTTTGCAGCGCCAGGAACCGGGGATCAAATCCCAGCCCTGGCCCGTGTGGAACCATATGCTGAGCTGGGAGCTCCCCCAGTTCAGTTCTCTCTCTGTCTCTGTCTCTGTATCTCTCTCTCTGTCAAAAATAAATAAGTAAATAAAAAAAATTAAAAAAAAAAAATGACATGGCTAGTGACTACCATTATAGACATAGGACACTTACATCATTTCACAAAGTTCTATTATACAGCACTACACTACTACTTAGAACACTAAGGAAGTTGAGAAGAATACAAATAAAGAGATTTCAAATTCTGGTTCCACTACTTATAAGGATGTTGGGTAAATATTTAAACTCAGACTAAGTTTCTTAAAACTATTAAATGAAAATAGCACTTATTTTACATAGTAACTAGGAAAAGCATTTTCTAAACTGAATAGTACTATATAAACATAAGTTACAAAATGAAGCAAAAGGAAAATATCCCTGGGTGAGATCAAACCCATGGGAAGGGTATATTATAAATAAGTCATAATTGTTTCACAAAGAAAATAAAATTTAGGGGAAGCCAGGATGGCTCAGCGGGTTAAACGCTCGCTTACAGTCCTGGGGACCGGGATCGATTACTGGCCCTGGCCTGTGCGGTCCCATATTCTGAACTGGGCTATACTTCCCATGCAGGAGGCGCCCAGCTCAGTTCCCACCCTGTGTGGCCCCCGCCCACCACCTGTGTGAAATGAAGCCATGTCGAAAACAGATGACGTACATCTGTGGAGACTGCTCTGGGCCCTCCCCCTTCTCTCTGTCTCTGTCAAAAACAATAAAATCTTTTAAAAAATAAAAAATAAAGTAAAATTTAGTTGCTAATGATAAAATAGTTTCTAAGTTCCTGAAATAGAATATTTTACTTTCCTCCTATTATCACCTTAAAAACTGTAACTATGAGCCATAATGGTTGGAAATCTAGGCTCTAGATATAATATGCATGGGTTCAGAAATATCTTACTGGTTGTGTGACTTTGACAAGCAACTTAAAATTACCTGCCTTCATTTTCTCATCTGTAACACAAGGACAATAAAAGGACCTTACCACACATGTGTATGAAGATTAAATTATTTAATATATTTATAAGGCTTACAACACTGCCTGGAACATTGTAGGCATTGATATATATTACTCGTGGTTATTAATATTAATATCTACTCATTATTATATGTATTGATATCCAGAGAACCCCTACAACTCAACAACAAAAACAATTTGATTTTAAAAAGGGCAAAGGACTGGAATAAAGATTTCTCCAAAGACATACAAATGGTCAATAAGCATATGAAAAGACATCACTAATCATATCATTGGTTATTAGAGAAACACAACTAAAATCAGGAAATACCACTTCAGAGCCATTATGACGGCTATTATCAAAAACAGAAAATAAATGCTGGAATGGATGTGAAGAAACTGCAACCCTTGTGCACTGCTGATTGGAATAAAAAATGGTGTAGTCACTATGGAAAATATGGTGCTTCCTCAAAGACTTAAATAGAATTACCATATGATCTGGCAATTATACTCTTGGCTTGGGTATACCCCAAAGAATTAAAAGCAGTGATTCAAACAGGTTATTTGTAAACCCATGTTCAAAGCAGCACTGTTCACGACAGCCAAAAGATGTAGACGGGGGAAGCTGGGATGGCTCAGCAGGTTGAGGGTTTGCTTTGCAGCTCCGGGGTCCGAGGATCAAGTCCAGGACCTGGCCCGTGTGGACCCATGTGCTGAGCTGGGGTGTGCCCCCAGTTTGGTTCTTGCTGAGGCAAGCTTCCCATGTGGGAGGACCCCAGCCTGGTTCCTGCCCTGTGCAGCCCACTGCTCACCTGTGCAGTGAAACTGTATCAAAAACTAATGATGTGCAACTGTGGAGTCTGCTCCTGGCCCTCACCTCTCTGTCTGTGTCTCTCTATCAAAAACAACAAAAACAAAACTTAAAAAAAAAAAAAGGTGGAGACAACCCAGGTGTCCATCAACAGATAAATGGTTAAATAAAATGTGGTATATACATACAATGGATTGCCTTAAAGAGAAAGAAAAGTCTGAATCTGACACATGCTACAACAGGCATGAACCTCAGGGACATTTTGCTAAGTGAAATAATCCAATCACAAAAAGATAAACAGTGCACAATCCCATTTATATTACTTACCTAGAGTAATCAAATTCATAGAAATATAAAGTAGCATGGTAATTGCCAGGGGCTGGGGAGAGGAAAAAATGAGGACTTAATCTTAACTGGGCACACAGAATTTCAGTTTGGGAAGACTAAAAAAAGTTCTGGAGATGGATGGTGGTGATGATCACACAACAATGTGGATGTACTCAATGCCCTTGAACCTAAACATTCAGAAGTGTCTAAAATGGTAAATTTATGTTTATTTTACCACAGTAAAAACAACAGTTCCCTAATGCATAGATTGGGAGATTAGTGTGAAGGGAGGGAACCATCCCTCCACAACTCATATACATTGTCTAAAAATGCTGAAAGTTTAAAATCTAAATTTACTTAAATTTAGAACCTACTTTCTTCTCTACATTTATATAGTAATATTCCAGCTTCCTATTTGTGAAGTGAAGTTCAGCTAATTATGTTGACACTACTAGGTGTGAAGAATTACCTCCTACTGTGGTTTCTGCTATGCCCACAAGTTCTTTTGACAAAAGGTGGAGCCTAACTCCACTTCCCTTTATTTCAGGCTATATTTAATAACTTATTTCTACTAAAAATAATGTGGTAGATGTGATTTCTGAGAATAGGTCATAAAAAGGCACTTCACTTCTACCTATCTCTTTTATCAAATCACTTACTCTCGGAAATACAGCTGTCCTGTTGCATAAAGAAGCCCAAGCAAGTCAATGGTAAGGTCCACAAATAGTAAGGAACTGAGTCTTCCAGACAACAGACAGTATCAATATGCCAGCCAAATATGTACACCATCTTGGAAGAAGATCCTCCAGCCCCAGTCAAACCTTCAAGTAACTGAAGCCCTGATCAACATCTTGATTGAGATTTTATGAAAGACCTGGAGAGAACAAGAACCACTCAGCTAAACTGCTCTCAAATTTCTTGCACAAAGAAACAATGTGTAATAATATTTATTGGGGAGGCCAGGATGGCTCAGCGGGGTTAAGAGCTCGCTTTGCAGCCCTGGGGACTGAGGATCAAATCCTGGCCCATGTGAACCCATATGCTGAACTGGGGTGTGCTTTCCATGCAGAAGGCCCCCAGTTTGGTTCTCACCCCACCCCCCACCCCCATCCAGCCCCTGGCTTGAAGGGGCGTGCCTCTTGCAGGAGGTCCCCAGCATGGATCCTGCCCTGCCCCTGCCAGGCCTTAAAACGCCCCCACCCCCAGGCTCAGCTGTGTGAAACAAAACCATACTGAAAACTGATGATGTACAACAACGGAGACTGCTCTGGGCCCTCCCTCTTCTCTCTCTCTCTTTCAAAAACAATAAAGTAAATATTTTTTTAAATAATATTTATTATTTTTTAAAACTCAGTCATTGAAAGAATAAATTTATGTTCACAAAAGCAAACTAATTTTTTTACTGGTATGCGTAAGTAAAGATAACAATTCCTGACAATTTTTTGGTTTAAGAATTTTTAAAAACCTATTTGCAAGTTTTGATTTTGGAAGGAAACAATCTATTTAACTAGGATTTTAAATCTTATTCTTGCTAAAATTAAAAAATATATATGGGAAAACTTTTAAACATGGTTTTAAAAAATATAATCTGAAAACTGAATTAAAGGGTCGAAAATGAAAGACCAAAAACAGTGAACTCACCAAACTGTGAACAGAAAAATGAGTCAAGAACAAGAAACTGAGTGAGTGATGCAAAAACTAGCAATTTACCAGAAGGGATATAGAGCAAAGGCCTATAACTGCTGGGTAGGGCACCTTATACAAAGGAAAAATGCAAGCAGGTAAAATTCAAAGTTAAAAAAAAGAGACTCAACCACTAAGTTTGTAATTTTAACATTTTGTTTCTCGAGGGTCCTAGTGAAAGTAATGGACCTGCTATCCAGAAAAATACATGTAAGCATCCCTAAAAAGTATCAATTTCAGAGAATTCTGAAACTACAGTCTCCACATTTACACATGCAGCCAGAAAAAATACATGTTAGGAATCCCTGACATGGAAAACGTTGGGGGGGGGGGGGGTGTCACCAGGAATGCATCTCTTTCCAACCTACTTTACCTAAACATGCCAAACACATGACCCTGAAAGTAATAAAATCAAGACCTGTACTTTAGATCAGTGGCCCCCAACCTTTATGACACCAGTCACCAGTTTCATGGAAGGTAATTTCTCCATGTTGGCGGGGATGCACATGCAAAATTCACAATAGGGTCCATACCCCTATGAGAATCTAATGGTACTGCTGATCTGACAAGAGGCAAAGCTCAGGCAGTAATGTCAGCGATGGGAAGATGGGGAGCGGCTGTAAATACAGACAAAGCTTTGCTCACTCACCTGCCACTTACCTCCTGCCATGCGGCCCAGTTCCTGACAGGCCACAGATGGAGAGGGGGGTGGGGGGTGCCTGCTTTATGGAACTAAAGGAAAAAGGTTGAACAGGCTCCTTTCTTAGTCAAGGACCAAGCTAGAATACATGAAACTGGAAAGGGGGAGGCATGGTATGAATGGTATTTCAGGTAATGCCATTAATGAAAGGAGACAGGACAATTTCGACTACCATCCTGGTCTGACATGTAAAATGTATTAAACAAGATCTTAAAATATTAGAATAAAACTTTACATCTACATTACACTTCATACTTAACAATAAAAAGATTAAAAATAAATAAAACCTTAGGGGAAGGCTTAGTGGGTTAAACACTCGCCTTGCAGCCCCAGGGTCCGAGGATCAAGTTCCAGCCTTGGCCTTTGTGGAGCCCTATGCTGAACTAAAGTGTGCTTCCCTTGTGGGAGGCCCACAGTTCAGCCCCCAGCTCATGGGGGTATGCCTCCCATGCAGGTCCCCAGCCCAATTCCTCTCCTGCGCGCCAACCCCACACCTGTGTAGAATGAAACCAAGTCAAAAACTGGTAACATACAACCATGGAGACTGCTCTGGGTCCTCCCCCTTTCTCTGTTTCTATGTCAAAAACAACAAAATAAATCTTTAAAAAAAAAACAAAGAACTTTAAATACGTTATTTCCATCAGTTTTATTAAGAACTAACGCCAAAAGGGGGTAGGTGAATATACAAGGTCACATAGGCCCTTTGTTAAGATATTCCAAATCCTAAACCAAGAATCTTTCTAACTTCCAGCCATTACCAGTTTTCTATAACACTACCCTTACCTGGATCTAAATTGTTTAACATTCTTATCAAAAATTAAACAGAAAAGGTGGTTGGATCACAGACAATTAGATAATAATCTGGTCTGAGTTTAGGTTCTATCCTCATTTGCTAATTTTACTTTCAGGCCACAGGTTCCCATCCTTATTACCTTTTGTAATGTTCTAAATTTTTTTTTTTCAGCTCACTCCTGTTCTTTCCCTATTATTTCTCTTTCTCAATTTTCAGTGTCAGCAGCTTTAAGCACAAAAATCCATGTAGTAGTCTCTGTTCAAAAACAGGAAAAATAGGGGATGCCGAGATAGCTCAGCAGGTTGAGCTAGGTCCGGGGTTATCCTGGGCCCATGCAAACCCATGTGCATAACTGTAGCACAACCAGTAACCACCCAGATGGCGGCAAAGGTTCTCACCTCCCATGCAGGAGGCCCCCAATTAGGTTTGGCTACCGTTCCACACGACCCCACATCTATCTGTGTGGAAAGAAACCATGTTACAGCTAATGATGCACAACTAGAGACAGCTCTGGGCCCTCTCCCTTTCTCTTTCTCTCTCTCTCTCTCTCTCTCTCTCTCTCTCTCTCTCTCTCTCTCTCTCTCTCACGTCTCAAAACAAATCTAAAAAAAAAAAAACAACAGAAAAAGTAAAACAAAGATAACATACATTTAGCTCCATACACATGTAAAGAGATGTGTAAAGAGGTTCTGGGTGAATAAGATCTGAATATAACCTGACACCACACTTTAATTTTTACTTAACCAAAGTTACCACTCAAGTAAGTTTCTAACAAACAGCAAAACCAACAGATTCTCTTCTAGATTTCAGCTTGACTCCAAACTCCACTAGTAATCAGTATTAACCAAAAGAAACAGTATGTGAAAAGAACAAAAAATATTAGGAATAATGTTCAAAATGAGTAAATCAAATCTACAAAGCAGAGTATGGCATAATGATTAAGAAGAATACGGGGTTTGAAGATTTGGTCAAAACTTCAAACTAACCTTAATCCTAACAAAATTTTCTCTGAGTCTCTCAGTCTCCCTAAATTTTAAGTTTCTCACCTATACCACCACTGTGACTCTAATAGTTCCTTCATACAATTATTTTAAGACTTAAGATATACCACATAATGTACGTAGCAAAATACATGACACAATCATCACATAAATGGTAGTCATTAAGATTTTTTTAGACAGGAGAAAAAGAAAAAGCTGGGAGATGGAGAGAGGAGAAAATGAGGTACTTATGGGAGGAAAGGCAGCAGCCCAGCAACTGTTCCAATTACTACTGATATATATTTCAATGCCAAGACAATAATACTTATCAAAAAGTTCAAGTTAAGTAAATCTGTCTTTGAACAACTGCAGTAAAGCAAAGTTCACAAATGAAATTCAAGGACTAAATTGTTAAAAACCCTGGTCTCTGGAGTAATCTTCATCGTAACACTACAGTTTGGGGTAACATCATCAACAGGAGCAATTTAAAGAAAAGTAATCAAATACCGTACATATTCTGTGGTTCTTTTCTATGAATAAACATCATTCATTTCCAGTTCAACTTCTTAATCATATTTAAAATGCATATTCTCAGACAAATTACTTTAAGAGCAATTAAACTGAGAAATATACACAGGTTCCCAGGTAAGGGGCAGAGAATGTTCTCACCACATCTTTATATAAATCAAGGTGGGAACTCAAAACTACACACAGTTCGGAGACAGAAAAACACAAATAACATAGTCTATTTTAACAGAATTATTCAACTCTAATCTTAATTTTATATCAGAAAACAAATGTTATATATACCTATCTAACTAAATACTTGCATTCTTTTGGATTCTACTACATCCTCTGCTCTAAGAAAACTCGCACGATTTAACAGTACAGCAAAGAAAAAAAAAAGTTGTTTCAAAATAAATGAGCAATTGGCAAATTATCTGGTAATCTTGCCAGTGTTCAAAAATTATATTTCATCTTCATTTCAACTCTAACTTTAGCTACATTGATGTATACACTAACAATATTGCTTAAAAAATAAATTTAAAAAATTTAAAACTATGATTCACTAAAAAACTAAATGTAGTAACTAATGGCAATTAAAACACCACTCAACTTGAAATAATACAAGACTAAGATAATTCTCTCATTTGCCAAAAGAATTTTTTCTTTTTAAAGGTGAAGCGGCAAAGAAAGGGAAGGAGTAAAAGCTCTCAAAACGAGGAGACATCCAAAAATGAAATGCCCACAGAAAGAAGGAAAGCTCTCTGGCGAGAGGGGACAGCTGAAAGTGGAATGACCCAAAGAATTTCTATGACAACAATTAATATTCACTTTAAAAAAAAAAAAAAAAGCTTTGCTTATAAACTTTAAACTAGTATAACCTTCCTAGGAGGAAAAGAGTACCTTACTCATTTTTTTACTTTTAAAACTTCTTGGGAGAAGCCAAGATGGCTCAGTGGGTTGAACACTCGCTTTGCAGCCCCAGGGCCGAGGATCAAATCCCAGCCCTTGTAGACCCATATGCTAAACTGGGGGTGTGCTTCTCATGCAGAATGCCACCAGTTCAGTTCTCACCTCCCCATTCCCCTTTCATGCCCTGGCTAGAGGGAGCATGCCTCCCACGTGGGAGCCCCCCGAAAGTTCCCACCCTGTGCCGCCCCCCCAACCTGGGTGGAATGAAACCTTGTGGAAAACGGATGACATATAACTATGGAGACTGCTCCTTACTGTATCTTGCTCAGTTCCTCTCAGTTTCTGTTCCTAGTAACAACTTGGCTTTTTGAAATTGAGATTTTAAGGAATAATTTGAAATATTAAACCACTGCTACAGGTTGTTTCAAAATCTTAATTTCTACAATGGAATAAAATATAAGAAACAGTTATGCCTTGAAACAAGCTACTTCACGAAATCTCTGATTAAAAACCATGCACTATAATTTTGTCTCAAACATGAAATAATTTGTTGGGGTTTTTTCCTACCAATCTAAGAATCCACAAAGTATAAGGTAAGCAATGACTATACGGATTTTTTTTTTTTTTTTTAACTTTAAGAGAACAAAAACTAAAAATCTGGACTGTTTGCGGGATGCTGAGATGGCTCATCAAATTTAGGACTCGCTTTGCAGCCCCGGGGTCCCAGTTCAGTTCTAGCCAGGGCCCATGAGGGAGGCACCCGGTCCAGTTCCTGCCCTGTGCAGTCCCGCACCCACCTTTGGAATAGAACTGTATCAAAAACTAATGATGTACCACTATGGAGACTGCTCTGTGCCTCCCCTCTTCTCTCTCAGTCAAAAATCAATAAAAATAAATCTTAAAAAAAATTTTGGACTGTTTGAACTGAAATATTCTTAAATCTTAACTTTTTATTTTTTAATGATTTATTTTTATTGTTCTTTGACAAAGCAAGAGACAGAGAGAAGGGTGAGGGCCCAGAGCAGTCTCCATAGTTGACAGCATTAGTTTTCCATAGTTTCACTCCACAGGTGGCTGCGGGGCTGCACAGGGCAGGAACTGGGCAGGAAGCCTCCCGCATAGGCCCTGGCAAGAACTAAACTGAGGGTACACCCCAGTCCAGTATATGGGTCCGCCTGGACCAGAGCCGGGATTCCATCCTCAGTCTCCAGGGCTGCAAAGCTAGCGCTCAGCCTGCTGAGCCATCCCAGCTTCCCCAAATCTTAACTCTTACTGCATTTAAATTTACTTACTGTTTTCAGACTATCTAGGAATCTGAAACCAAGAGACATTATTGCAAGAAACTCAAAGGCTTACAATAACAGAGGACAAACGACTCATAATAATGGAACATTTTACAAATGATCATTTGATCTGTTCACCATATAGTACTTACAAATTCCAACAGGACCGCACAAGAAGGTGTTGGGTTTTTCTCTGTTATCTTTATGTTTTCCAGTTTGTTTTTTTATTTTGTATCCTCTGAAATAAAATCCAAGTTCTTCGAAGATACTTAACCTATGACTATTTGACATAGAGTTACTTCAAGTCAGCTACCCATACTTCTGTTTTAAAGTTTTCATATGGCTATCTCCAGAAGTAGCCAAGTTTCTTAGATTTAATATTATAATGTCTTCTTTATTATTCCATGTACTTGTCACTGTTGTACTTATCCACTCCAGATGAAATATCCAATTTATGAGCCAAAAAGCAAAAACAAAAAGAAAATTTCACATCTGAAGAGCATTCCTAAATATCAGCATATAGATACACGGCTATCTCAATACTACCATGCTGCTGGGAAACTGCAACATCTTAAATTTCCACGTAAATAAAAGATAGAAGGAAAAAAACTCTGTATTCTTTCACTGTCTTCATTTAGAAAAGCTGCCCCATTGTGACATGAATAGGGCTGAGGTCAAAAATTTCTAAAACTTTTAATGAGGGTAAAAATAAACTGCCATGAAACTTCAGTAATATTTTAACAGTAATTTGAAACTGCAGAAACTACTCAGTGCACAAATCAAACATATTTTACAGTTTTGACTGAAGAACACTAACAACAGGGGAGGGTTTGGGGGAAGCAAAAATACTACCAGCTGAAATACTTTAAGCAGTTATATAATCCGTTTGAACCAAAATACTGAAGAAATGCCTGGGTTTCTTTTTAAGTAGCTTGTAGAACTGTTCGCTACTATCAATTCATGTCAGAGGTGATTCTTGACAATTTTAATAAACTTCTGGGGCAAAATTATCCAAAAACATTGTAATTCCAAAATGGCCACTTGAAATATCCGGGGACTTTTACACAAAACCTAGATGATCTTCACATCTGAGTAATTCGATCACCTGTAAAAGTTATAAAAAATAAAAAAAAATTACACGCTGAGTTTTAATTTTGCGCTAAAAATTAATTCCCATCTTAAAGAGTCAACCTCTGGAGAAAAATCCACTTCTCTATACTATTATTTGGATCTGGAAAAAAGCTATGCCCAAGCAAGCACCCAAAAAAAGTCTACTGTGTGAAAAGAACTTAACAAGAGGTGAGGAGGAAATGTTTTGGGAGACAAGTATTAACTTCAACTGGGAGGGGGTGTGGGTGTAATATAGGGGGATTACATAAGCACACCTTCCAAACCTTCTTATACTTTTGAGTAAATATTAAAACTATGAAACTGAAGCCCACAATCTTAAAAAGATCTCGATTTTCTATTCAGTGAACCAAGAAAAACGAATGGACAGGTGTGGTGCCACCGAGCATTATTAGCAAATGAAACTTAAGAGAACGAGGGATTTTAAGAGAAAGACGCTCGCTCCCTCCAAATTAGAGGCACATTTCTCCCCCCACTAAGGGTAGAAAGTAGGTGGATGAGAAATGGGGTAAGAACAATTCTTAAATTTGCCTGAGGGTAAGACTTCCCCAGCTTCCAAGTGCAGCAGTAGGATAAAGGTGTCGGTTCCCATTTCCTTGAATTAAGAAAACAAATTTCTCCCAACACTGAGAAGGTGGAAGCTACCAAGCCTTCTCCTCGTAAACCACGTTGAGAGTGTTTTCTCCAAGAACAGAACAGGTCCCCTCAGACCTCACAGGACTCGGAGGCACAAGGTATCCGTCGGCTCACTACACAGCTGGTGCCACGGACCTGGGAGAGGCGGAGAGCGGGCGCGCTACGGAAGAAAACAAAGGCCACAAGTCGGCCTCGACTCCCTTAGCCCTGAGAGGAGTAGTGGTGCCAAAGGAGGAGGGCGTGTGCGAGAGGCCAGAGGCAAGAAGACCGAACACGGAAAGCGTCGGACCCGTTCCCAGCCACCGCCAAACAACCCCCAACCCCCACCCCGCTCCCCTAAGCCGCCTAGGATAAGCCACCCACCGCTTCCCCACAACCGCCACCTCCGCTCCACCCGGACCGAGGCAGCACCTAGAGGGGCCTCCCTTGCCGTCCTTCCCTCTCTCTCCTTGCTTTCCGCACCCCTCCCCCAGTTCCGCGGGCAGCCTCACATCTCGCGCCGCCAACGCCGCTCTCGACCCCTCAAACCCCAACGCCGACACGGGCACCCCCCCCTTCCTCCTCCAGAATCCGGCGCGGAGCACACAGGGCGATGTTACCTTCTGCCACACCAGAAGTGCCCCTGGCCTGGGGGTGCTGCTGCGCTCGATCCCGGGAGGAGGTTTTCGGTACTTTGAATAATCCCCTTTTGCCGCTTTTCCCTCCCCCACAACCAGTCTCAGTCCCAAAATGGCGCCGACCCGATCCGCAATGTTCTGGGCCAAGTCTCGCGAGATGGTGGAAGGCGAGGCGGGGAAGGAACTAGAGATGCTGAGAAGAAGGGAGGGGACAGGCGGAGCGAGGAAAAGGAGGAGGGAGAAAGGGTGTGGTAGAAGCGGTGTGAAACGAACCTACTGGGCGGGGCAGCAGGAGGAGCGCCTCCACCAGGGAACCTTCTGGCCCTTGCAACCGCTCACGCCCCGGCCGAAGAAGCTCCACCCCCTACGTCGGGCGGCTGGGGGCGGGGCGAGGGCGGGATTGTGCATTGAGGCGGGGCTTCGAGGAGGCCCCGGAGGCCAGGGCGCGCGGGGGGCGGTGGCTCCGCGCGGTGACGTCAGGAGCAGCTGGAGTCGGGGATTACCCCCTGCTGCTGACGTGAGGAGGGTGAACAATCGGGAACGTTTGGTAGAAGGGGGAATTCCCCGCCACTCCTCAAGGAGCCCCTCCCTCTTTCCTTCTGCTGGCGCCCCAGGACCGCCCCGAAGCCTGAGATGGCGGGGCTGCCCGAAAGGCAAGAGAAGGAATGTTTGCTCGGGGAGGTGGCCGCGCAGGCTCGAGCACCGCGTGCCGCGGCGTCTTCCCCGACTCGAAGCTCCGCGAAGCCGGACGCGCGCCGTTCTCCGAGTACCGGGCTCCTGCCTGCGCGGATGGGAGCTCACATGCCCGCCTACAAGCCCTGCGCGGGCGGAGCGAAAGCGGTCCTGGCGCCGGGCTAGTTGGGCCCCCTGAAGCAATGGATCCCGCATTGTATGCAAACATGAGAGTGTGGGACATAAACAATATAGCTAAACCCTGATTCTTAAAGAGTAAATAAAGATGGCTACTGGATAGAATCGTACTATATCGTTTTTTGTACTAAATCTACAGAAGGTGGCAATTATTTCAACAATTCCTCAGGCTCTCAAGGCCCATACGATTTTTTAAAATGAATCTTGTGGTAGTCAGGTTCTCTAATTGCCATACCTTCTCGCGTTATAACTGAAGGCTTCCTTTGAAACCCGTGAAGTTAGGCTTCCAAGAGGAAAAAAAGTAACTTCTTCGAGGGACTGTAAGGAAGAGGATGTCTTAACGAGGGAAAATGCAAAAAATAAAAAATACTTGGCTCTCTGCTCTCTCCCACGCCAAAGTTTCATATACTGAAACTTTATGATCCTTTAATATGCATTATGGGATTTGTAGTTTAATGGACTACTAAAACCTCCCTGAAAGAATGGTTGAATGTAAACATCAAAAATTACACCTTCCAATCTTTTATTTTGGTTTTCGGGGAAGTTGGACACTTTGAGTGCAAAGTAAAGAGAAGTATCACTTGCTGCATGCCTTGTCCTTGCCAGGCATTTCTTTAATCTAAATCAAACTCTTGAAATGGGTGTTATTTTCCTCATTTTGCAGAGGAGAAACCCAATTAAGTTAAGTAACGTGCTTGAGGTTAGTTGCACAACATGCAAGCTGGGTGCCACAACTTGGCTGTACCAAACAAACTCAAATAAGTTTGGGCCTTAACCCACTTCCTTTCAAGCACACCACATTGCTTCAGTAACAGTAACTTAAGTATTGGGACGACCTATTGCTGCTATTTCTAAGCAATGTCAGTAAATTAAAGAAGCAAGGAAAATATTGATAATGTGAACACACAAATTGTGCTTTTCATATGGCAAAAGACATGATAAAGTTGAAAAACATACAGTAGTGAAATGAAACAATTGTAACATGTATGATACTTTAACATTTAATTACATATACTTGGTTACTATTCTTATCTAATGTTTGATTTACATAATAAATAGATCAAGAGCTCTTATAAAAATCATTAAGGAAAAGATAACCAACTTTAAAAAAATAAAAGGACATGAACAAGCTAGTCATGTGTGTATGAATAATTCTATGAAAAGATGTTCTATGTCATTAAAATTTTAAAATTTTTTTAACTAATGAGATACACTTTTAACCTAGTCGGTTGGCAAAGACTTAAAAAGAATAAAATCTCTTAATGAAGGTATAAGGAATAGGCATTTTCATTAATCATATTAGCCACAAAGAGATTAAATAACTTGCTACAAATTAATGTTAGCCCAAGTACACTGTAGGTATAAACAAAGGTATTCATTTTTACACTTGATATTAGCCAAAAGGCAGAGAAGCGATATCATTTTTAACTTATTTTTAGTGAGGAAAACCAGAAAACCTAAATGTCTATCTAAATATATACTTTACAAAGTAATAGAATACCATTCAGCTATTAAAAAGGAACAAGATTTACAAATATATACTGACATGGAAAGATGTTCAATATGTTTTATTCAGAGATAAAAGAATGTGGTAAAATAACATTTAGCATCATTATCTTTTATGTTTTTAACTGTATATTTACATAGACATAGGCAATGCCTAAACAATAACTTTAATATTCATCAAACCAGAATTATTTTGTTTTATATACTTCTATTTGAATATAGTATTTTATAATAATTTAATATTTAAAACTTAATTACCCAAAAATCTGCAACAATTGAGGAGCAGAATAAAATATTTATATAGCAAAACTTGACTCTTTCAAAATTTTGTCCAGTATGCCTTTTCTGTGTTCCCATGGTATACAACCCTGTGTTTAGCTCTCTGGTTAATATTCTACCCATTTCTATCTCTACCTTGATCCTAGAAAGGTATCCATTCCTCCTACATCTATAACAACACTAGAGTGTAATTGCCAATTTTTCTTAACCAGCTCCACCACTGAACTGAAAGATCCTTGAGAACAGTGACTATGTCTTCTTCATATTTATGCATAGCAACTAGTACAGTTTCAGCAATGGTGTAAATTCTCCAAATTTGTAAAATACATGACTTCCCCACCTTTAAGTCTTTGTTTTTGCCTTGCATTATCTGCAGATCTCAGAATTTGCCTTGTTCTTGACCATTTTGTGCTAATATTATTTCCTTCATAGATTCCTTTCTCCTTCCCACTCTATATGTTGCAAATTTGTATTCTTATCCCTAGAGACCCTGTTCAAATAACAAGTAAACAGCAATCAGGTAAAGCTCAGAACTTCCTTCTCTGGACTTTCACATAGTTATACACTCACTTTTATTACTATTTGTTCTCCTTTCTATCCCCCTTTCTAGATGGTGAGACTCTAGCACAGGACACTATTCATTCCCTACTCCTAAACCAATACTCAGCCCATAGAAGGTCCTCAGTAAATATGACTGGATTGATGGGTGACAGAAACATCCAGAACTTGCTCAGCTCCTGTACCCATGCACCAGCACAGCCTAGGTCACTGCCAAGGTGCAGAGTTTCTCTGTTCCCTGCTAATTGTGATCCTGCTATTGCACTCATGAGGTTCACAGACTATCCGAGTTGAGTGTCAAATACCTTCCTTGGAGAAAATCAGAAACTCTCACAGTCTTTCTCCTTGGTATAATCAAAAATATTTGCACACTCATCTTTCTTTCTGGGAAGTTTCACAATTTTGTGCTGATCTGTTTAATGGGTACCTCTCCTCAATGGATTTCATTTATTTATTTATTTATTTATTTTTTTTTTTTTTTTACAGAGACAGCGAGAGATACAGAGACAGAGACAGAGAGAGAACTGAACTGGGGGAGCTCCCAGTTCAGCATATGGTTCCCCACGGGCCGGGGCCGGGATTCGATTCCTGGTCCCCAGCACAGCAAAGTGAGCGCTTAACCCACTGAGCCATCCCGGCTTCCCCTCTTCAATAGATTTCAAAAGAGAAGAGCCCATGCCCATTTTGTTGACTGCTTGTCTCCCAACACCTGGCATAATGCTAGGTACAGAGTAGGTATTCTATCAATATTACCTGGATGAATAAAATATTGGATAAGGAAAATAAAAACATTTTTAAGAGAAATGTTTCAGGAAGAACGTTGCTCTATCAAAAATAAAAAGTTTTTTTTTAATTAAAAAATATGTTATATAATAAATGTAAAAAGATCTGTCATCTTTAATCATGATACCTGATGATAAGTTCGATCAATAAATTTGCTATTCATCAATATCAATTTTAAGCATAAAAGTAGTATTTACTTGGAGAAAGCTTAACAGACACAGAGAGTATAAACAAATGAAAATTACCTATAATCCACCACCCAGAAATAATGGCTCCTAAAAATTAATGTATTCCTTTCACATATTTGTTCTTTGTATGTTATATCTTTGTGTCATGGTGTATGTAAAGCTTTATATCCATTTTTTAAATTTTATATGTTCTAAAGTTCTCCATATTTAAAAAAAATTTTATTTTATCTGTGTTCCATTTTAAAAATATAACATTTGATTTCTTAATTTAAAACAGTTGATACTAGTTCTTATGATCTCTTTATTCTAACACAATAAGGATGGTAACTTTTTTTTTTTTTTTGAATGGTAACTATTTTGAGCCACTTTTCTAACCTGCCTTCCACTAAAAACATTTCCTGATCCTATTAAGTTCTGCTCAATTTAATCCATGATTATAAATTTAAATTTACCAAACATTTTCTCCTTTCTGATTAGTTTTTTAATTGTACATAGAACTAATTACTGAAGATGTGACCATTTCTTAATCAAAACAGATTGGTTGCCAACTACTTCTCCAGGCTCCAGTTATGGGTGACCCAGTTTCCCTAATTGGCACTTCCACCTCTGTGCTCCTCCCTCTATACTAGGAGGTCTGGAGGACTACCATCAGCATGAGCACAGTTGCCAGCAAAAAATTTTTAAATGTTTTTTCCAAAATGTATTGTTCAAAACAAAGGCTCTTTTTGCATGGCATTTATAATTCATAGCTACAGTAGGAAGATAAATGTGTAAATTGTTGTACGTAAGGTGAAGAGCACAGTTTGTAGTGTTTCAAAAAGATTTGTGGTCTTTTTTAATATGGTATGCTCTATTATCTCCAGAAATGGAATATAAGAAACCCTAAAGGTGTCATTGCCCCCACACCCTGCACCCAGCTAGACTTCTTTGCTACTTTTTTGATTCTAAGTACAATCAACATGTGGAACACTGCTTAGAAATATCTCCTTGGTAGAATTTTCTAGTATTTATCCTCATAGGTTTCCAGGTTCATTTGGAGGAAGCATCCTCCACTTCTGAATACCCATTTATTGAAAGGAAATCTATCATTGAATCAGTAGTTTTCCAGTGCAATTGAATGGCAACCCTCCCAAACCACTCTACTTAAATGCATTAGTGCCTCTCATAACCCTGGGCCTATTCTATTGCCTAGTGAGCATATAGGGGCACAGACAGAAGCTAAAAGATATGATCAAACCCAATCAAAAGATAACAGATATGGAAGTAAAACTGAAGTTTTCTCATTTTTTTTTATTTTTTATTTTTTTATTTTTGTTTTTGACAGAGAGAGAGCGAAAGAGATACAGAGACAGAGAGAAGGGGGAGGGCCCAGAACAGTCTCCATAGTTGCACATCATTGGCTTTTCCACATAGTTTCATTCCACAGGTGGGCGTGGGGCTGCACAGGGCAGAAACTGGGCCAAGGTCTCACCCCGGTGAGAACCGAACTGGGGGCACTCCCCTGTTCAGCATATGGGTCCACACAGGCTGGGGCTGGGAGTTGATCATCAGTCCCCAG
>PVKE010003849.1:0-68966 GCA_004027555.1 Craseonycteris thonglongyai
CGTTCTACTGATGAGGGAAGTGAGGCCCAGAGAGGTGAAGTCACCTGCCCAGATTAGCAGGGGCAGGACCGGGAGGCAGGTCAGACTCCGAAGATGTCTTACATCACTTCTAGGTGATGAACTTGCTTCGAGGGGTGACTACCATGTGCCAAGCTGGGGACGCCACCCACAGGGGCCAATGGTGTCCTGAGAGCTGAGCTTCAGCCCTGGGGCGGAGGGGAGGGGGCTCCCGAAGTCACCCTAGTGACTCTTCTTACTCACCTCTTACCTGGGAGCAGATGCACAAGACAGACTCCAACGGCCCATTTGCTGATCATGCAAACGTCCCTCTCCTGTGACAAGACTTTATTCAGAGAATTTTGTGTGTTAGGGGGCCAGATTTGGGCTACAGACAGTTGTGATCAGAGGTCAGGAAATGAAGGTTAGATGACAAAAAGGAGTCCCCTGATTATTACCAAAGGTGGAGGTTTGGGAATCAGTGAGGCAAGAGACAGACAGAAGGGGACAGCACCCCTGCTTTCTCTGAGGAGCCCTGCGGTGTAGACAAGACTGAGTCCCAACCCTAACCCCTCTGCAGCTTCGCTCAGTGAGCAGAGTAGCACTCTTCTACTTCCCTGAGCCTCAGTTTCCTAATCTGTCAAAAAAAAGGACAGTGTCCACCCCAGAAAGTTTCATTTCATTCATTTGGTCATTCATTCATTCATTGAGCATTAAACAAAAGGGCAGATGTAAAAATCAGGGGGAGCTGGGCCCTGACCCTGTCACCTGCCTCTTAGGAAATGCGGTTCACAGGAGACAAGGGCTCCTCTCTGTGATGACAGGAAGCCACTGTGCAGATGAGCCATGTGTGAGCTGTGACCGGGAGGGCCGGGCACTGAGGTGGCTCCTGCTGTTTACAGGTCGTACGTGACTGGCTATTGGAGCTCCTAAGGGGGCTCAGAAGCCAACCAATCATTTTGTTCCATGTTTGGGTTCATTCATTCACTTATTTGTTTGTTCAACAAGCCTTTATTTATTATATGCCTACTACACACAAATGGACAGGGAGGACAATCTTTCTTTCTAATCTTATCTGGCCCCACTCACTCCCTGTGACGACCTCCCCTCTCCCTTGCACTAATGATTCCCCACGGTCTCCACGCCCCGAAATGCCGACCTGCTCCCTCCCCCCAGTCTCAGTTTGCTGAATTGAATCGACAAGCTCTGGCCTGGGAAATGGGAGCAATTGAGACTTTGCGGGTATAGTGGCTCGTCTTGGGGCACTGTTCCTTGATTAAGATGGCAGGGTTGGGTTATCAGGACACCAAGTTTCATAGCCCTGGCCTTGCTTCCTGTGAGCTTTGGCCTGGGCTCACACGCAGCCCGCCTGTCTGTGTCCATGCCCACGGAAGACAGCACTAGCCGACCCGGACACCCAAACTGCCAAGCTGAGCTGCGTGGGGCCCTCGGAATCTTTCCACAGGGCACCTGCCAGCCATCACCAATCAAATTCGAGTTGGCAGTTGAGATTAAACTGACTTTTCATTGGTGGCCAGCACCCTGGGTCTGGCGGAAGACGCATCAGGAAGGCACCAGAGGATACAGTCAAGGTGAGGGGCATGAGGCAGTGACAGGGATCAGCGCAGGGCAGTGATGAGAACGTGGGACAGGGGTCCCTTGGGGACACCCAAAAGGGGCATGAAGACGCTACTGTTATGTCCTTCCCATCACCCTCTTTACAGGCGAGATGTGCCCAGGATGGGTTTTACCTGGGTGGCTTTTGGACCCAGGGCGGAGGGTCAGAGAAGGTGTCACTGTGTCTGTAGCTGGGCCGCAGCCAGGGGCTCAGGGCTGTGACTTCTCCAGGTCACCTGTGAGGTCTCCGGCCGCTCGGAGGGAACAGCTACGCTGGCATTAAACTCAGCTCTGGGGCCAGGTCGCCAGAGCCCTCAGCCCGGCAGCCAAAGGGGTTTGTTTCAGCCCTCAACCTCCCACCCCCAGCAGGAAGACTGGCTGTTCCCATGACCGCTGACGGCGTGCCTCAGGCTGCCTTTGATAGAAACCCTCCCATTACATAAGGGGCTTACATACGTCCTCCTGTGATGCCTGCGTCACACGTCCGCGGAGGCCCCGGTCAGGCGTTGTGCCAACGCCCTCCCAACACCCCCCACGCTTCCCGAGTCTGGTGGTCAGACTGAACTCTGGGCGTCTGGGAGGGCTGGGCGTGTCTGCAAAACTCTGGGACCAGCAAAGCCCCTGGGAGGGAGGTGGGGCCCGTGGGCTGGTTGACAGTTGTTAGCAGCATCCTATGAGGGTTGTGACTGAGCGCCTGGCTCCAGCGGCCAGAATCCCAGTCCTGGCTCTGTATTTACTGATCGGGGGCTGTGGGCAAGTTTCCTAGCTGATTTGTGTCTCAGTTCCCTTATCCATTGAAGACCGTGATCATGGCACCTGGGAAGAACACATGGTACGGACAGCGATCAAGTGGTAAAGTTGAGCTCTGAACTCTTGATTTGATGACTATCCTGAGGTTGTAAGACAGGCTTTACAAGTTACCATTTCAGCTGCTTAGCTGTCTAAATCAAGATGTTCTGAATATTCTGCAACCCAAACAAAGTAAGGCTGACGTCAGAGGGTCATCCATAGCCCCTGATTTCAAAGCTCTCGGCCATCCACACAGCCTCCTCGTCCTCGTCCGTCATTTGCAAGATCAGTGGAAAGTGTGCGCTTGTGTGCATGAGATTGGTCTGTGTTCACTGCACGCCGCTGGCGCTGTTTTATGTATTGGGCTCCCACATCATCGCTTTTAATGGGCGTCTCTGCCTAAGAGTAATTGGAAAGCCTACTAGTCCAGGTGACCTGCCCAGCTCCCCTCGGGCTTGACCCGTGAAGGTCATTGTCAACTGCCTCTTCTCTCCTTCAGTTTCCATTTGCACCTGTGCTGGCTAAATCCTAGAAGCGGATGATGTTAGGTGACATCCAGGGATTCTGGATGAGTGGCTCCTAGTAGTTTGTCTGGGAAACCAAGGAAAGTTAGGCCGTGTTGTTCTGTCTCACTGGTGGTTGGGCAGAAGATGGCTGTTGAGTCATCAGAACAGGGCCAATCTCTCCCCCCACCCCCCCCACCCCCAACAAAGATCCCTGGGGACAGAGGAGTAAGCCCACCCCACACCTTCTGGTCCCTGGCACACAATAGGTGATGCATGAAGTTGACTCGAAGCTGGGAGTCTATGACTCTGGATGGCGTGGATCAACTTGAGGTGAGATTAGGACAGCTGGAATGTCAGAGATCCACAGCAGTGACAACCAATGGTCAGGAAGGGATCCTGAAGTTCAAGTCAGTACAGCTCCCCTGCTATTAATGGGGCTTTATGAACCCCTGCTCTGGTGCAAGGGGTGCAAGTCCCAAAGGAACACAGGGGAGTCACCATCAAGGACAGCCATTCCAACCACTAGAGTCCTTTATTAAGGCCTGCTCTATGCCATGGCCATCCTTGTCACTGGCAGACAAGCTCCTCGCCCTCACTGAGCTCACAACGAGGGGTTGGGTGGGTGGGGAAAACAATAAACAAAAAGAACGGTTGTTTTCAATCCACAGGAAGAATTCCGTGGAGTGGGCAAAACACTTAACTCATGAAACATTTAGTGAGAAGCTACTCTGTGCAAGACCCCAGTAGGGGTCAGATTACAAAGGACCCTCTGCGTTAAGCCAAGGAGGTTAAACTCCATCTTTGAATCTATAAGTGCAGGAATGGGAGAGGGTGTCATGTGTAGTGCTGGGAGTTGGAAGTCTTCTGAGATGTTTGAGCTGGACTTCTTTTAAAAAGATTTATTTTTATTGTTTTTGACAGAGAGAGAGACAGAGACAGAGACAGAGAGAAGGGGGAGGGGGGAGGGCCCAGAACAGTCTCCATAGTTGCACATTATCAGTTTTTCCACATACTTTCATTCCACAGGTGGGCTTGGGGCTGCACAGGGCAGGAACTGGACCAGGATCTCGCCCCGGTAAGAACCGAACTGGGGGCATTCCCCTGTTCAGCATATGGGTCCGCACAGGCCAGGGTCGGGGCCAGGATTCAATTCTTGGTCCCTGGGGTTGCAAAGTGAGCACTTAACCCACTGAGCCATCCCGGCTTCCCCAAGCTGGACTTTGAAGAACACTGAAAGGACAGGGTTGGCTGCACAGCCCTGAGTTGGGCCCAATAATCAGGTTTGAGGCTTGTCTTTGGGTGTGTCACCAACTGTAAATAAGGAAAACAGTCCTCCTTGCCCAGACACAGAGATATGACAGAACGACTGTGAAAAGGTTCTCTCGAGTAAGGCGTAATGATTATTGGGGCCTCTCAGAAGCACAGGGAGCAGCCTTCCCCAGCAGGGGTCAAAGGCAGCCCCCGAGGGCTGACCTGAGGCCCGCAGTGTGGCTGGGTCTCTATAGGCTCTCAGGTCACAGTTCCTCAAAGCCACAGCTACCTGCTCCCGCCCTGACCTGATCTCCCACCGCTGCAGCTCCCACATTCCTGAGTGGGAAGCTGTGAGTTACGTTCTGACGGAGTGATGGCAGAGCTGAACCCAGGACAGGTAGACAATCCAGTCTGCAAGGCTTCCAACCCCCTCAGCACTTCCTCAGTGCCTGGTGGGAGGAGCTCAGGGAAGCAGCGGGGCGTGGTGGGACCCACATGGGCTTGGCACCCAGGCAAGGCTTGACTTCAAGTTCAAGTTCTGCCAGTTATTAGCGGTAACTCACCCTCACGTTGCTCCCATTCCTCACGGTCAAAGGCAACAAGAACACCGTCCTGGAGCTGCCACGGGATCAGGTGAGGTCTTCCATGTGCGATCATCGCTTACGGTCTTGGCACGTGTTAGGTGCCCAGCAAATATTAGCCACTTCATTCCATGTGTCTCTCCCCTTTCTCCTCTTCTTTCCTCTTGTCTTCCTTCTTTTCTCAAAAGATGGGAAGAACACGTGGGAAGAAGAGCCCATGTTAAGAGCTATGGAAAGATTTTTTTAAGATTCAGACTTGACTCCCACGGAGTTCACCAACCTGTGTGTGTATGGGGGTGGGGGTGGTCATTATTGGCTGAGAAACAAGGGGACATGCAAAGCTGTGGGCTGGTGTATAGACCACCAGCCATGCGGTCGACCAAAGGACAGGAGGAGAAGGTGGCAGGGGAAAGGGAGAAGGAAAGAAGACAGAGGAGGGGGGCAGGGAAAAGGCAGGAGGCTGGGGGGCTGACCGGGCTGGCTGGCACGAAGGCCTTGCCATCGCATGTCCCAAGGCAGCCTCCCTCTGCCAGCGGCCTCACCTTGCCTCTGGCCAGTTGGTGAGCAGGGCCGATGGCCGGCTCTGGGCTCCCTTGCTCACTCAGAACGGCCCTGCTTGCGGCCCTACCGGCGTTGGCACGGTGACAGTAGCCAAGTGTGCAAACTTGTGCCATTGTCCCCAGGCCAGGGGGAGCCATGGAGACTGGCTAATATGACACAGGAAAATGTTTGCTGATGGCAATTCTATGGGCTTTGTCCACCTCTTTCTCCATCATGACGACTCGATTTAAGTCCCTAACTGTTTGACTACAAATGCAAAGGGACCGTGCAACGCCAACCTTTTGTCCGGCCGCACTGAATGGGCAATTCAGGCTTTGTGCAGCTCAATTGAGGAAGCAAACATAAAGACAAGATTCCTGAGAGCTCCGGCTCCCTTCCCATGGATATGCCAGCCCCTCGTGAGGAGCGCTTGCCCGCTACCTTTGCCCACATCGGTGTGCCGCTGCCCTCACAGGCCTGCCAGGGCCCGGGCCTCGGGAGCGGGGGTGGGGAGAGAAGAGGGTGGTGGAAGCGGGGTGGAGAAGAGGGAGCCACTCAACACTCAAGGACAGCAGGGAAGGCTGTCCGCCCGGCTCACCCGTCCAATTGTCTGTCTGCACTGGAGCATGCCGGCCGCGGGCCCGGAGTCCCGGGGGAGTATCCGAAGCCCATCTCTTCTGGGTCCAGCCCCTCCTCAGTCCTGGACTTCTTACACACGCACACGCACACACACATGCAGCCCCCTTAAGAAACCAGGGAACCGAGGTCAAGGGGAGGAGTGCATGGAGGCCGAGGGGGAAAGTGGAGCTGAAGGGTAGAAATTTACCGGGAAATGATTGCATTTGGGAGGTGTCTTTTTTGTGATGGTCCCCATGGTGACAATTTGTGACAGCAAAGAATGTGGGAACGGGGCGCTGCCGCCTGATTGGGATGCTTTGTATCTGGAGAGGCGCTCCTGATTGGCCTGAGGGGCCCCCCAGCTCCGGGGACTGTCCTCCATTCAGCCCACTCGAGGGCTGCGCCAACTGCTTCCAGCCGGACGCTCGGAGCTCGCCGGCCGCGCCGGGCCCGGCCCAGGTCTGCGGCGCGGAACCGGCCGGGCCACGTTGGCGGGCCCGGGGCCGTGCCCTCGGTCAGTGCGGAGGCCCAGGCCGTGGGGCCCGACTGGGTGGGGGTGTGGGGCAGGCTGGGGCCCCGGGGGGGAGGGCTCAGGTGCTGCAGGGTGGTGGCCCAGGAGGCATGAAATTGCTGCAGATGCTTTTACGGGGGACTCCCTGCTGCCCACAGCCTGAGTTCAGCCCGCCAAGCAGGCCTCAGCTTGAGTGCCAGACAGGGGTCCTGCCTGTCCTGCGTGAGAGCTGGGGGTGGAGCGTGGGGGCCGAGGAGGGGGGCTGATTCTAGCAGGGCTGGGGGCGGGGGTGGGGGCGGGGGGAGAAGGGCGCCACCAGGGAGAGAGGGGCTTGGCCTTGCTTTGAAGGGGAGTAGCGGCCTCTGCTCAGAAAAGAAAAGCTTTGCGGGCAAGTTGTGCACGTTGGCAGCATGATGTGCGGGACATACGGTGGGCTGGGAGCGTGGAGGCTTTCGCTCCAGTCCCAGCGATGCCACCCGTAGCTGGGTCATCTTGGGTGAGTCCCCTGACCTCTCTGAGCCTCCGCTGCAAGTAGAAGGCAACAGACCCATGCGTGCTAAACGTGCTGCATCACAAACGCTCGTGGGAGGATGCTTAGTGGCTTGAATGGGCACCTCTGCTTGGGGCTGCGGGGGGCTGGGGCTGGGGCCACCGCTTGCAGCCACGTGGCCTTTGGGGAGGGCCGGGTGGGGTTCCTCGGAGAGACCGAAATGGCCTGTGTGTCCCTCCAGGTCAGCTCTGCGCCCTCCACCGGCCACCAGCAAGCAGGGCCACCCTCTTCATGGAAAGTCCTGTGCAGTGGCCCCCTGGTGATGGCATCGGACAGTGACGTAAAGATGCTGCTGAACTTTGTGAACCTGGCATCCAGTGACATCAAGGCGGCCCTGGACAAGTCCGCGCCCTGCCGCCGCTCGGTGGACCACCGCAAGTACCTGCAGAAGCAGCTCAAACGCTTCTCCCAGAAGTACGCCCGGCTGCCTCGGGGACTTCCCGGCCGAGGGGCGGAGCCTCACCTGAGAAGGGGCCCGGAGGACCGGGCCGGGAGACTGCCCCTCGAACCCGGCCCCCATGCCATCCCCGGTGGGGGTGGCGGCTGCACGGAGAAGGCTCTGGGGAACTCCTACAGGGATGAATGTCTCTCTAAGGAGCACACCCTACAGGGGCAGAATCCAGAGGCTGCCAGGCCTGGCCAGCTGCCCATGAGGAAAAGGCAGCTGCCGGCTTCCTTCTGGGAGGAGCCGAGGCCCTCCCACAGCTACCCCGTGGGGCTGGAAGGGGGACTGGGCCCCAGGGAGGGACCCCCCTATGAGGGTAAGAAACACTGCAAGGGCTTGGAGCCTTGGAGGCCCGAGGCAGCCCCTGTGCCCATGTCCGCAAGGGCACCCATTGGAAAGGAGCTGCTCAAGATGCCCGGGGTCTCCCTGGTGGGCCGCGTCAATGCCTGGAACTGCTGCCCCTTCCAATACCACGAACAGCCCATCTACCCCGGCCCTCCAGGCGCCTTGCCTCAGAACCCAGTCCCTTGCCTGGGCCTGTGGAGGAAAGGCCCGGCCTCCCCGGTGGGGCTGGCCCACTTCTGCAAGGATGTGGAGGGCCTGGGGCCGAAAGTGTACCGACCTGTGGTTCTGAAGCCGATCCCCACCAAGCCGGCCCTGCCCCCACCCATCTTCAATGTCTTCAGCTACCTCTAGCTGGGCTGCGAGGGGCATCGGGAGCCCCTGGAGTCCTCCTTGCCACACGCTGGGCAGTGGTGTGGCCTCTTGAGAACCTTCCCTTGGTGTGTGGGGGGCAGGGGGAGAGCAAGATTGGGACAGGGGCTTCTCAGGCCTGGAGAGCTATGGGCCTGGGCTCCGCCGGCCCGTCCCCAACCGGGCCAGAGCCTGGCATCACCCCGCCATTCGGGTCCAGACCCGGGGCGGTGGGGCTTTGCCCTGGCCTGCCAGCCACCCCAGAAGCCCGAGTTTCACGTCTGTTGTCTGTTCATCTGCCACCCACCGTGTAAGCCAATTTCAGTTCTGTTCTTTTTGTTGTTTGTAAATATTAAGAAGGTTAAAAGAATAAAGACGTTTCTTTTGCAGTTTCCACATCTCGGGTGGGTGTCATGAAAGGGGAATGTCCCCCAGGCCTAAGAAATGCTGGCTGTGCCCACATGGGGGGCCGCTTATGGAGGTGACGGACGGGGTGTGCGGGAAGCCACCAGTGGCCCAAAGACCTCTGTGATGTCTGGGAACGGACACCAGAGACCAGCAGCTTGCTCCAAAGGACGGAGGGTGGGGACGAGCCACCAAGGAAGGGGGGCTCTGGTTCTCCGTGTCCAAGGACAGAGTCCGGGGGAGGCCTGGATCCCCAGAAGCTCCGATCTGCTCTGAGGAGTGGGGAGGGGGGCTGGCAGGAGGGGAGGCGGGGCTCCGGGCCTGACTCTGCTGTGGGGTGTGGGGTCCTGCCCCTCCTCTCAGCCTCCTCCCCTCCCCTGCAGATTTGGGGTGGGGGTGAGAATGGTCCCCTCTGTGGTGCTTTCCCCTTTGCTTGGGCCTCAGAGTCCTTCCCAACACAAGGCTCCAGGATCAGCGCTTGCCTGCTTGTACCCCAGGGTCTCCTGGGAGGGGTCCACCCCCAGGGAGGGGCAGCCTGCTCACTGGAAGCGTACGGTGGGTTTCTGTGGTCTCTGTCTGATGGTCTCGGAGGATTTCAGAGCCACCGAGGCTGTGTGGGACGGGCAGGGTCGTGCTGAGTAATTATCTGGCACAGGGTAGGGAGTCCTCAGCTGGGACCCTCGCCTCAGGTCGCTCTGGTCTTAACAAGTGGGGAGGGGCCAGGAGCAGGCGTGCCCCCTCCTCTCCCCAGGCACATCATCACAAAGGCCCTTCCGGATCCATTCCGATGAGGCTCAGCCCCTCCACAGTGTACAACAGGGTGCTAAAAACACAAATTCGGGCTCTGCCACCTACCCGCTGTGTGACCTTGGGTAAGTTACTAAGCCTCTCTGTGCCAAAATGTCCTCATTTTGTAAAACTGTGATTGAAAACAGACCAGCTGCACGGGTTGCCATGGAGATGATGTGCCTGGCCATCTTGAGTACCTACCACCCAAGTGATGAAAAGTCACCTCTCCCTGTGACCTGCCAATGTCAGATTTCAGGACAGTTTATGGACTGGTCCACCCCAACCCCTCCCTAGAGAAGGAGCTCCGGGTGGCACACTTTCCCGGGGAAGGGGGGTGTTGCCCGAGCCCACCGTGTTCGGGCTGCCACAGCCCCACCAGGCTCAGCCTTTCTCTGGGGATCGCAGGAGATGCGTTAATTCAGATGCAGGGAGGCTCCTGCGGAAGCAGAAACCTCCGGGCACCCTGACTCCCCACGCAGGGAAAACGCGAGTCTAGGAAGGCTGGAGCACTGATACGCTCCTGACCAAAAGGCCAATCGAGCTGGTTCAAAGGGAGACCCCTGAACCCACCTCTTACAGCTGCAAATCCCCAGCACCGGGGCAAACGTGCCCCTGCTCAGGACATGGAACCGTGTTCAGGATTTTAAGCGTTTGACGATGCTGTGGGGACATCTCCGGAGCGGAAATCCCCCCTCGGGGCTGGGGGCACGTGAGAGTGGGAGTGGGGGCTTCTGCAGGGGGGGGGGGTGGTAGCTGTAAAATCCAGCGGTGGTGGTCAAAAGAGTACCCACCTCACAGCCCAAGCACCAACCAATCAGGTCGAGGCTGGGGGGAGGGGTGGAGAGTGAGGGAGGGATGGTCAGGCATTAACCATTTAGATGCTGGGTTGTGGGAGTTAAGGGGCCGGGACCTGCGAAGGTCAAGGCTGGACAAGGCGTTTGTCGGAAAGGGGCTCCATGACCAGTGGCTGTGACCAACTGGCAGGGTCGTATATCAACGATCTAAGAACCCAAATGAGGCCCCAGGAGAATCCCAGGCCCAGGAGTCCATCAAAGGGGAGCCATGAGCAGAGGCCCAGCCCTCCTTCCCCCCAACCCCCTACCCCTAAGGCCCTCTTCAGCCTCACGTCCACCAGGGGGCGCCTCCCTCAGACCCACCGTGCCTGGGGCCACTGCTTTTAGGGACTCTAGACTCTAGGACCTAAGGTGACCTGAGAAATGCCTTTAAGAATATGCCTGATACATACCCAGCCCCACCCCCGAAATGCACCTAAACCACATCTTTCTGCTCTGCCCCGCCCTTGACGGCCACCCTGCGCCCTTGGGGCTGAACCACCTTAGCCTGGGAGGACTTCAGGATTTCAGGGTCTCTGCAGTAAGGCAGCGTGGGGCTGTGCCAGGCACTCTCAGATTGGAACCCCAGGGACTTGCTGTGTGTGCCTGGGCAAGTCCCCTCCCCTCTCTGGGCCTGTTGTCCCACCTGTACCACAGCAGGTGAGCAAGGCACTGCCGGTTCCCCTGGCCCCTGGCTTTAGTGACACTTGGGAAGAGAACACTGGTGAGCTGCTGATACTTCCATGGAAGCAGGGCGTGGTCTCAGCGGGTGGGGCTCAGACCACAAGAAAGTGCTTTCTCCGGCCTGGCCCACCTCCCAGAGCCACTGGGACTGAAGGAGGCAATGGGCTGAACAGGGCTTCATGACTCTCAAGTCTGGTGGCTTTGAAAGGGCTGCCAATGGCCACCATGGCTGCACCTTTGCTCATAGTAGCCAGTGTTGAAATACGTTTTTCTCCCTAGTAGCTTAACTTTCCTAGCAGAACTGGTGAGCAGGACATGAAGGCAGAGTGCCAGGGAACATGTTTGTGTGAGACAATCCCAGGTGTCAGGAGACCTGTGGGCACGGAGACCCTGTTTGTGAGGAAGTTCCCGTTTCCATGGTGATTGAACCAGGAGAGAAAAAAAACAATCTCTGGACAGAAAGCTGCCTCTCCTTGGGCTGTTGGGTCTCTTCTGGTGGCTGAAGGACACGCTCTCTTGGGTCCTTCAGAAACCCAAACTAAGGTGGCATTCAGTGCCCAGACCCTGCCCCACCCCCACTCCTGCCAGGTGCAGGACTGAGGACCCCAGGCCCTAGGGGGTCTGGCGAGAGGGACTGCGTGGCATCTGTGCAACATTTATTGGACTTACAAAGGCCTCTGGGACCCAGGGTCTCCCCACCCCTCACCAGGCCACACGTCCAAGGCGAAAGCTCAGAAGTGGAGAGTTTCACACAGCACAGAGGAAGGGGCAGGGGCCACCTTCACAGCGCGGTTGTCGGAGAAAGGCAGACACCCTGAAAAGCACTCTAGCCGCAGCCCACCCCAAGTCCCGCCCTGCCAGCCGCTCTGGCCCCAGGAATGGAGGTTCCGGCCATTCCTGATGGCAGAGAAGACCTGCGATCAACTCATCCATTTGAAAATTAACACGGTTTTTCTCCTACTTGACACATTCCATTCTCTGTTCTGGGCACAGCTCTGGCCCAGAGACCTGGCAAGGTCACGGTGGCTGCGGCAGCTCAGAGGGAGCAACCCACAGCCTCTGTCACCAGGTCCCCTGGGATCTGGGGACACCGCTGTCCTGAGATGTAGTGAAACAGTCTGAGGAGCATCGTTCTCCACGTGCCCCGGTTACTGGGTACTCTCGTACTTCAGGTATCTAATCAGCCTGCCTGGCAGCGGCAATGTGTCCAGGAGTTTTATGCGGTATTTCCCAATGGCCTTTCGAACTTGCAGCCGGCACAGGTGAGCCAGGGGTCTCGGAGGTTCTAGAAAAAGGAGAGAAAGAGAGATTCTGATTTGCCATTTGCCCCTTCCTGCACATCAAGCTTGTCCAACCCGCAGGCTGCATGTGGCCCAGGACGGCTTTGAAGGCAGCCCAACACAAATTCGTAAACTCTCTTAAAACATTATAAAATTTTTTGCAACCTTTTTCTCTTTTAGCTCATCAGCTATCGTCAGTATGAGTGTATTTTATGTGTGGCCCAGCACAATTCTTCTTCCAGTGTGGCCCAGGGGAGCCAGAAGGTTAGACACCCCTGTTCTACACACACAGCCCAGACCCCCAAGACAGCCCTTAGCAAAGGGGTTGGGAATCTGAGCTCCTATGTGCCCCATGCATGGAATTCAGCTCTTGGCTCTGGGTGTTGCAGAGGCGGTGCAGGGGGCAGGGGGGGCAGGGTTTAGGCAGCTCCTGGCAGTTCCCAGAATCCCACTTGGCTGCCTCCCTCGGGAGGCCCCTTAGGATGCCTCCTACAGAGGAGTTTTCCCAGCTGGGGGACAGTGGGGGAGCTAGAGACAAGGACTGATGTGTCTAGTAATGGTGTCATTTATTTCAGCTCTGGGCACAGGGAAGGCGTCTGTGGAATCAAAGAATGCCTTTCAGTCATTCAACACATACATGCTGACCCCTTTGCTGTGCCTGGCCCTGTGTTTGGGCCAGAGACGCAGAGGTGCCAGCCCAGCGCCTTTGGGGAAGGCTTTCACACCACACACTGCCATCTGCATGGGGTCTCGAAGGGTGGGCAGGAATGTGCCAGGTGAGGAGGGCAGGCAGGGGCATGCCAAGCAGGGGAAATAGCAGTGCCAAGCCAAGGAGGCCACAGCTGCCCAGGGAAGGCCGGGGTGCAGAGGGAATGTGGGGGAGGCCAGAGGCCAGGAAGCTGCAGTGCTGCCTCACAGCTCACGGGTCACAATGTGCCATCACTGCATTTCTGACCTGTCCACTGCCTGTCACTTAGGACAGAGCCCGCCCTCCAGAAAGCTCAGCCCCTTTCTCAGCCGAGCAGAGACTGAACTTGCTGGGAGGAAGGCAAAAGGCCACTGGTGAGCAGGAACCACGGGGCCACCACAGCTGGGCTGGTGGCCTGGATAGCTTGTGAGACTCTGGGCTTATCATGCCACCTCTCAGAGCCTGTCTGCCCTTCCCCCTGGAACAAGGATGTCAGTATCACAGCACTGAATGAAAAAGCAGATGGAGCATGTTTTGCTGATGGAGGGTGGGCTTAAGGTAACCCAAATAGGAATCAGTTAAGAACTGTTTGTTTTAGCTGCCAATAAATGTTTACTTCTGCATATATATATATATATTTTTTTTTTTTTTTTCCCTTTTCTGGGCCACTGTCTGGTTGTAAGGGATTACCCTTCTCTAGGGAGGGCAGGACGAAGGAACAGTGAGGGCAAGGCCAACAACTAACTCAGCATGGGCCACTTTACCCTCCAGTGGTCGTGGAAGATCACGGTGACAGTAATTAATGATTCGTGAATTCAGCAAATGTGTATTGAGCACCCAGAGCTGTGTCCCGAGTGAGCAGGCACATCAATGCCACCCTCTCCCTGTCACCGGCCCAGTGACGTTCTCAAGGGCCCCAATTCAAGTGCTTCCCAAGCATTTGAACAAATGAAAAAACCCTATAGGTTCAAAGGGGCACAGCGATTAAGGAGGAACTTGACAAGGCAGAGTCTGGGGCACTGGGACGTGGGCACCTGGACAGCAGCCAGCTGGCACAGTCTCACCTGGGACAGCAGCAGCTGTGGGATAATGACAGCCTGCTGCATGTCAGCCTCTGTGCTATGGGACTGACAAACATGTAGCCCCTGAGTCAGAGTGCCCAGGGCAGCTGGAAAGCCTCCGGGCAGGAGCCTGTCTCTCAGTATCAGCAGCAGCGCTCAGTGCCCCTGCTTCTCCCACTTCACCTGCCCAGGTGAGCTCCATCATGCCTAGGAGAGATCCATGCCAGGCTGCCCCATCTACAATGCAAATGGTAGCTGGGCCCTGGCCGAACCCCCTCTCTCTGTGTCAGGCCCCCCAGCCTGGCAGAGCAGGAGGGAGCTGGGCCTGCCCAATCTCCTCTGTTCAGACGGGGATGCTGAGGCCCATGGGCACCTACAAGCTGTGAGCTCCAGAGGGCACGGGGCCTGCCTCGAGCTCCGTGCTGCTCCAGGTGTGGTCTGTGGTTCAGCAGCACTGGCACCCCCGGGGAAGCATGCTGAAACGGAGACTCTCAGGCCCTGCCCCAGACCTGCTGAGTCAGCACCTGCATTTCTAACGAGACGCCCACGTGCTTTGTACCCACCGTATAGTGTGAGACACCCTAGGCCACCATTCTCTCCTCTACCTCACCGCACTGCCTCTCCCTGGCCCAGCAACACAGGCAACTTACTCCAGACATCCCAACACCCCTCAGGGAGCTGGAACTGGGAAGACTCAGTGGGGGGACTCGGGTTGGTCAAACCTGAGTTTGAATCCCAGCTCTACCGCTACCTAGTGGCCAGACCTTGCTCCAGGTGACATCATCTCTGAGAGTCAGTCTTTTCATTTACAGGACAGTCAGGGAGACGTTGTATGTGACTGACACACAGCACAGAGTCTGTGTGGAGCAGATGCTCATCAAATGTTAGCAGCAGTCCCTGAGTCCTGGGCGACCGGCCAGCAGCAGCAGTGACAGCCCCTACCTGCCTTCTCCTTGATGACGGCCCAGTCCTCATAGCTGTCGATGTGCTCCTTCAGCCGCGAGCAGAGCTGCACGTTGCCCACGTAGTCCAGAAGGACGTCGATGATGGGCCCTGCCCAGCGGCTCACCTCAGGGGCAGACAGGATCTCACAGAACTGAAAGACAAAACGTACTGGCGCTGGGGTGCCCAAGACCACGGGCACCCACTTAGCGAGTTCATGCTACAGGTGGGAACCGAAGGCTGGTGAGGGCAGGGGACACGTCCGAGGACAGGCACTGGGCACACCTAGGCTAGGATCCAGTGCCCTTCTCTCATCAGCACAGGCTTCTGCTGCCAAAAGTGGAAGGTGGGCAACGCAGGCCAGTCACAGTACCTCTCCAAGCCTCAACTTCCTTGTCCAGAAAATGGGTACATGACACCATCTTCAAGGGATTGTGAGAATTTAGGTGATATGAACAGAAACGTTTTTGGACACAGTAGGTGGCTCATAAATGATGGCCATTAGCCATTAGAGTTATCTCCTAGAGAAGGGTGTTCCTAACGTCCTTTTCAGCTTAAAGTTCTGACTCCTTCAGTTATCACCAGACAGCTCCTGCGTCGGGTCTTTCTGCACCTCGCCTAATTCGGGACCAGCCTTCTCTCACCTCCATCCCCATCCTGATCATTCAGCATTACATTCTTGGGTGCAGGTTTACTGGGGGGTGATGCACAACACTGATCCAGTGTTCCTTCCTTAAATTCTCCAAGACAGTGAACCAAATAAAAAACTTAATGGTCCATGTGAACCACTAAATTTTCTGCTGCCTCTAAAGCTGGGGTCCCCACCCCCTCGGCCATGACTGGTAGCGGTCTGTGGCCTGTTAGGAACTGGGGCAGGGCCGCCCTGCAGGAGGTGAGCGATGGGTCAGCAATTAAAGCACTTGTATTTACAGCTGCTCTCCATCCCTCGCATTACGCCTGAGCTCCGCCTCCTGTCAGATCAGCGCATCATTAGAGTCTCATCGGAGCCCCAACTCTATTGTGAACTGGACATGCGTCCCCTCCCCGGGCCCCCACACACATACACCGTCTGTGGAAAAACTGTCTTCCACGGAACCGATCCCTGGTGCCCAAAAGTTGGGGGACCACTGCTCTAAAGCATGCTAACCAACGTGTTCCGCTGCCTCCAGCGTGTGCTAACTTGAAGCCTACACTCCCTCCAAAACGTATTAACTACTAGTCTACACTGTCTCCAAAAGGCATGGACCAGCGTGCCTCCCACGTGCCGTCTGCGCCGCCTCCACGGTGCGCGGCCCGCCCGCTCCCCGCGTGGTGCTCGCCTACCTGGACCACGCCGGGTGCCTTGTTGCCGGCGGGCACGTCGTTGAACCTGCTGGAAGGTGGTGGGGCGGGCGGGTGCGGGCCGTTGCCGTACATGCATGAGAAGCAGGGCTCGCCGTTGCAGCCGAGGTCCATCAGGAACTTGAGCAGCGACAGGTACTTCATGGAGAACATGATGGTGGCGGGGAAGGCGGTGGGGTGCGTGGCGATGTAGGCGTCGATGTTGGCGCCGTGGTCCAGCAGCAGCTGCATGGTGCGCAGGCAGCCGTGGCGGATGGCCACGAGCAGCGGGCTGATGACGTCGCGGTTCGGGTCCGCGCCGGCCAGCAGCAGCAGCTCGGTGGCGTACACGTTGTTGTTGACCACGGCGAAGTAGAGCGCGGTGGTGCGCCGGTCCTCGTACAGGCGCGCGCGCTCGGGCGCCAGCGGCGCGTTCACGTCGAAGCGCGCGCCCAGCAGCGCCTGGAGCACCTCGTCGTGGTTGCGCTCGGCCGCCAGGTGCAGCGGGCTGATGCCGCTGCGGCGCACGCGCGTGCGGCTGGTCACGGGCAGCAGCATCTGCACGATCCTGAGGGCGGGGCGGGCATGCGCAGGTGACCGGGCGGCCGGCACGTAGGGGCCGACCCGGCCAGCAGGGGGCGCCGAGGGGCCAGCCACGCTCACAGTTACCACTTTCGGGAGGGTGGGTCTGCTGCCATCCCTACTTCACAGATAAGGAAACTGAGGCTCAGAGAGCCTCAACCACCTCCCCTAAGTCATATAGCCCGTAAGGGGTGAAGCTGGGTGACCATGAAGTCACCTCCCCTGTCCTTTAAGTCTCACCACCTCTTACCCTGAAGTCTGACACGAGCCCCTCCCAGTCTGTCTGCCCAGCCTGTGGGCTGGAGTGGGTTGACCAGGCCCTCTTGAGGCTGGGATCCCTCTCTCTGCTCTTTCCTTCTGTATCAGGCACTGTCCTCAGCACTTAACCTGCATCAATCTGTCATACCCTCCCCTTAGCCCTGTGAGGTGGGTACTAGTATTATCCTCATTCACAGATGAGGAAACAAGCCCAGAGAGGGTATATGACTTGCCCAAGGATACACAGGCAGGAAGTGATGGAGCCAGGATTTGAACCCACGTAGTAGCCTGATTCTCTCTAGAGTGAGGGCCACACTATTAACCACTCCCCTGCTTTTTGTGTCACAGTCGGGGTGACAGCTGATATCAGGGAATCTGGCAATAACTTGCCTGTCCCATGTTGCCTTCCCTGCAGCTCTGGGGGTAGGGGTCAGGGTAGCCACAGCAGGTCTATGGCCTTCTTTTTAACCCATGTGGCTCAGAGAAATGAAGATACTAATCAAAGGTCATAAAGCAGGTCTGGGGGCTGGACCCCAGGACTCTTGACCCCTTGTCTTTGCTCTTTTTCTCTAGCTAGACCCCTGCCACCTGCAGGAACAAGCTCCTGTCATAATTCCAGACCCTAATCTGTCTAATCCCTAATGACAGGTGACCTTGATGCCCCATGTGGGCCCCAAGGAGGTGGCCATGGCAGGCAGGCAGGTGCCACCAGTCCTGTTCTCATGCCTCCCTGTCTGCTGGCTTGCTGATTTCCCCGCTTCCTGGAAATCTGATGCCAGCGACCTCCTGCTAGCATCTCCTGCTAAGATCTCAGTGGAAAGTGTTATTCTTGTTAGTAACGCTGTGTTTGCCTAAAATCTGCCTCTAAAACCTCAAAAGGACATTCACACACCTAGGGGGGCTAATTGCCTCCTAATTTCTATTTGTACAGGCGCAGGAGGCATGACCTCGCTCTGTAGAGGTGCTGGTCAAAGGCAGGGCTGGGGCCTCACCCTGGACTGAGGCCATTGGCAACAAATGCTCGCTAACAGCCGTAACCTGCCCAAACCGAGGAAGGAACAGCAAGAGCGACGGCCGGGGGCTGCAGGCCAGATGGGGCTGGTACCTCTGGCAGCTGCTCACCAGCAATCCCCCACTGAACTAAGGAGCAGTGGCAGACATGTGGGGACGTGACTGGACACCACCCAGAGTCCCAGAAGCATCATCTTGATCATGTAGTGAATTCATCTTTTTGTCATAAGCTTCTGTAGGACTTTGGTGATCTGAGCATAAATTCATAACGCTGAACGAGGGCTGGAGATCACTGTGTCCTGCTCTCCCATTTTACAGAGGGTACAAGTGAGTTCCGGTTGTGGGGTGGGGATAAGAGTGAGGTTGGACAGGGGGTGGATGGCAAAGCCAGGCTAGCATGTAGGTGTGTAGCATGCTCAGGGCCAGGCCTTCCTGTGATGCCCTAGTCCCCTTAACACTGGGGGGTCTTGTTGGTGGCCTCACTGCATGGTATTACCTCTCTCCCCTAGCCCATTTTGTGGGCCTTCCCACTTCTCCCACGGGCAGATCCTGGGACTACAGTGTTGTTGTTGCCCTCAGAGCCTGGGAGGCCCGTTCCGTGCCCCCGCTTCCCCCAATGTGGGGGCTGCACCGACCAGCTCAGGGCTGTCCCAAGGAGGCCCAGAGCAGCTGCTCAGCAGGTGACCTTGGACCCCAATCCCAATAACTGGGCCCCTATCGTGTTCTTGGGACCCACCATAACTGAAACCTACTTTCCTTGCTCCAGACCCAAGATTCCAGTTTCTGCAAGGCTCCTGCCCTACCACATGGGCTCTGCCACCTGTACCCAACCCGAGTGGCAAGGAGCAGAGCAGAGGGTTTTCAGCCCAAGCAGGCTGTGCTTAGCCGCGTGTGGGGTCAGCAGACCGGGGTTACACCACCAGCTCTGCCTCTCAGTGCTGTGCCATCTCAGGCATGTCACTTAATCTCTCTGACCCACATCTGTAACAGAAGGGTAATTAATCACAATAATGCTAATGATGAAGATGAGGATGATGATAGTGATTGCTACCCTTTATTGAGCTCCTATGAGTTGGGAGCACTTTTACTTCCTAACTCATAATCACTATAATATCACTGAGCTCTTTCTGCATTCCAGGAACCAGTCAAAGTGCTTTACCCATTTAGCTCATGTAATCTTGGAACTGATCTTGTGAGCTAAGTACCTGATCTCATTTACTCTTTGTAACAACCCAGCAAGGTGGGATTGTTCTGCTCAAGTTCCAAGACACAATTTAATGATACTGTCATTGTGGCTGCATTTGAGGATAAAATAAGATCTTACACATTAAGCTGATTGGCACATAGTAGGCACTCAATAAATGGTGGCAATTTATTCAAGCTGAAACTTGACCACGAGGGTGGTTACAGCGCCCTGCCCTGCTACTTTAAATGTGGAGGTGTGCTGGGTCACCGGGTCAGAGTGGTGTGACCTTTGACAGCGTTCAGTGTAGATTTGACTGTAGACTTGACTTTCACAAGGGAACCAGCCTCCCACAGACAGCGCCTCTGCCAATACCACTGAGCTGCACTGTGTGAACCCTTCTGTGTTTGTGTGTGTGTTGGGGGAGGGGGATGACCTCTTCTCTGAACCAGTGTGACGAGCATGCTGGAGCCAGCCAAGGTCCAACCATGGAACATCTGCCTGAGGGTGTTCCCAAGTACACAGAGGGACTCCTGCCAGGAGGACTGTTTCTGGGAGCAAGTCTGCAGTTTTTCTAGGAGACACTAGGAGCTGGGCGCTGGAGCTGGAAGCAGTTTCTCCACGAAGGAGGAAGGGCAGGTACACGGCAGCTCTGTGCAGATGCCTGCACTACGTGAGCATGTCCGGGGACCTCTGGGTCTGCAGACACAGAGCGGAGTTTGCTGAGGATGCAAACTGCTGGTTCTCAATCACAGCGCAATCCAGCATCGCTCAGGGAATCACTGAACATGCAGATTCCTGCGCCCTGCTCTCCAGAGCCTGCTTCAGCCGGCCAGGGAGGCCCTGGGGGTCTACTACAGGGGACCCATGCACCTTGCCTTGTGAAACATTGGTGCAAACCCATATCACTCTCCCCAGAAGACACAGGCAGCCTACCAGCTTCCTGCAGGGGGTGGGGGTGAGGAAAGGGTCCTGCGCTCAGGATACTCCCCTCTTATTTCCCATAAGGCCCTGAGCTCTGAGCTTCAGTTTTCCTTTTAATTAATGGGGACACTAACTTGCTTGTGAACATACTTGATAAGCTGCATTTTAATTTAATGCATTAAATGTTCTCTATGCTAACTTTTTCCAGAAAGAGTTTTAAGTAGCTTACAAAGGTAGTACAAATTAGAAGGAAAAGAGAAAGAATATTTAAGTACAAAGGGGTCAGAAGTCTGTGTTATATGTCACCCACAAAATAGGCCCTAAGGTAATGGTTGTCTACTGGGCTGCAAGGCAAAATCATCTGGGTGCTTTTAGGAACCCTGCAACCCTAGCCCCAGCCCAGGCTGCTTCCATTGGAACCTCTCAGCGTGAGGCCCCTGCATCCAGATTTTAGGGTCCCCTGGGGTTCCATTGGGTAGCCAGGTTGAGAACCACTGGTTTCGATGCTATTCTGAACCCAGTTAAGGAATTTGGGGGCATCTGCTCTTGTCAAACACAAACAATTTCTTAATAAATCTATCTTCAGCATTCAGTTTCAATCTCATAAGGTGCCTTTGCTCAACTGGAAGTGAAAATAGGCAAAGGTGTGCCTTGGAGGCGACTGAGACTTTGGAATCTTGGGGGCTCCTTTCTTGGACATGCCCGAAGGTCACACCCTCCTGTTAAGTGTCTGAAGCGATGGCACCAACTGGCGAACACTGAGACCAGCTGCTGGGCACCGCTGTTCATGCTATGGACCAGCTGGATGTTTTGACAGGTGGCTGCACGTAGAATGCCTATGGAATGTCACGCCAAATCCCCGAGCAGCTTAGGGGGAGGTCGGCATGAAAAAGGCCATGAGTGCCACATGCCCAGGGAGTGAGTGAAGGGCTGGCCTGGTTGTGGGCCCTGACAGGTGGCAGAAGCTGCTGGGAAGCTGGCTTTAACCCTTTGTTGGCAGCCCTCAAAAAGCGGCCTGGCCCCTCTCAGTCTTTGTGGTTCAGAAGGAGCGAGGCAGAGAATTCATCTTGGGGGTCAGCACAAACCCACAGCAGAAGATTCCGGGGGAACATAAACCACTCACGGAGGTGGCCCCAGGGAGGACCAGCCATGCTGCCTTAGGCAGGCCTTCAAACTCCCCTACAGCGGGGGGGGGGGGGGGGGGGGGGGGGGGGGGGGGGGGGGGGGGGGGGGGGGGGGGGGCAGACAGCTGGGTCCCTTGAAGGCATCCGGGTGTGACTGAAGAATGCCAAGGGACAGGCCCAGGTCCCTGCTCTCTGGCAGCCACTTTTCATCTCTGGCCTCCACTCCCTCCTTTGCAAATCACAGGCTGAATGAGATCAGTAGTTCCCTGGAAGGTATGGCTGGGCTGATCCTGGTTGGGGACCTTTTCAAAAACAGAGCTTGGGTTCCTTCTCTTCTGGAGATTCTGGTTCAGTGGTTCTGGGATGTGTCATTAAAAAAAAAAAGTCCAGAATGACAGTGCTGTACAGGCAAGTATGGGAAGCACTGGGTCCGGAGAGTTCTAAGGGGCAGCCCCTTCCTTCTCTTTCACTCTTCGGATCTCTCTGGGGTTAGGCTCCAGAGAAGCCACGTTTATTGACGGATGCTGGCTCTTTCTGGAGCTGAAGGCAAAGACGCCATCTCACCCACCGCCTCTGCCTGACTTGTTTTCTTCCCTCCGTTAGCACAACTGAAACATGGTGGCCTGCTCCGCCCTGCACAAGAGGGAGGGAGCGCTGAGCCTCTGAGCACCTCCCCTGCCACAGACACTCTGCTGGGTGCTTGCTTTTCATTGCATAGCTATGAATCCATCTCAGAGTCAGGTGTGCCCGCCTCCCGTTCGCAGAAGAGGACACGGAGGCCCAGAAAGGTTAAGCAGTGGGCCCCACGGCCTCAGCAGGAATTCAAATCCAGATCTGCCTGGCTCGCAGCCTACTGCATGTCCCAAAGAAGGCAGGGTCTCCCCTGCGATACATCGGGCATGGGGCGTGGAGGGGCACCATCGAGGGGTCACTTGTGTGGCAACCTGC
Source organism: Craseonycteris thonglongyai (assembly GCA_004027555.1). Classification (NCBI taxonomy): domain Eukaryota; kingdom Metazoa; phylum Chordata; class Mammalia; order Chiroptera; family Craseonycteridae; genus Craseonycteris; species Craseonycteris thonglongyai. Next base: position 22,131 of record PVKE010003849.1, read on the forward strand.
AGAGCAGGGCCTGGGGCTCCCGTGTCTTCACTCCGTTCTCTGGAATGTCACTGTGCCCCTCATTTCCCTCTCTCTGCCATAGCGAAGGCAGCCGACGCCCCCAGCGTGCGGCTGTCTGTGTGTCTCCCTGTTTTCCCTGCTGCAGACAGGGCTGTGGTTCCCAAAGTACGTCACTGGGGGTACACGAGATGGGGTTTTAGGTGAAAAGGATTTTTAAAAATTAATGATAAGTTAGTGACTTTAACAATTTAATAGTGTGATAAATGTTTTCTTTGGAAAATAAATTCATTTTAGGTAGAAATGCCTTTCAAGGAAACTACTAAGCAATGAGCGTATATGTGTCTTGGATCAGAAAGGCCCATGAATGGTGAAAGTTTGGGCAACACGGGTGGAAAGGACACTGCTGGCCCCCGTGCATCCTTGATGGGCAGCTGGAGCCCCCACCTGCTGGGCAAGTCTTTACTGCTCTCCCCCACCCGCCCCCCTCTCCAGCTCCTGGTGCTGGTGGATGTTTAACCTCTGGCTTGGATGAGGGGAGGCGCTGATCTGTCGCGCTCACCAACCAGTTCCTGTGGTGTAAGTACTCTCCCAAGGCCAGTTTCAGGCTAGCAACATGAACAAACAATTGGGTCCCATGAGCTGGTACAGGCCGGCTCTAGAGCACATCTCTGCTTCCCGCCCACTCTAGTCTCTCCCCTCGGACCACGACGGGGCTGAGTTCTTAGTGCCCTTTCATTATGGCATAAATTCGTGGGTGTGCACACACACATTCGCATACAGGTGCATCTTCTGTCTCATCAGATCACTCCCCGGTAATATAAGCTTCTCTCATCTTGCTCAAAGTACCCACACATACTACATGCTCGCTAAAGTCTGGCTCTTATCATCGGTACTATTTGTATCATTGTAGGTATCCCTTGCATGCTCGCGATTGCCTGAGAGGTTGTCCTTGAATCCCCACCAGAAATATCCACTAGTCCAGACTCCTATCTGGCTCTCTGAGATGAATCCCTATAGATGTGACATTTGGAGTAGGTGAGTTCCTGCCACCTATAAGCTGTGTGACCATGGGCAAGTCACTCAACCTCTCTGTGTCTTAGCTTTCTCATTTGAAAAATGAAGATAACAGTATCTACCTCGGTAGACTTGTTAAAAAGGTCACTGAAAGAAGAGTTTTCACAAGGATGAAAACTGGAATGGGCTGGTGTTTATTATTATTGTTGTTATTGGGGTGGACCTTCCCTCTAGCGAGCTAACTGCTGAATGCTTTTCCCACTTTCCCCAAAGGTACTCTCCTCGCTGAGCTGGGCCTTCCTGATCCCAGGGGCGGCACATTCGGAGCCCCCCAGTGCGGGTTGGGTGGTGGCGGCGGGGCCTGGGCTGACCTGTAGTTACCCTTCTTGGAGGCCACGTGCAGGGGGAGCATGCCGTCCTTGTTGGATTTGTTGGCGTCGGCGCCCTGAGACAGCAGAAACTCCACCACCACCTCGTGCTCGTTCTTGCAGGCCTCGTACAGGGCCGACGCGCTGTCGCTGGCCTGCGTGTTGATGTCAGCGCCTGGCGGAGGGGCGGCAGATCAGGGAGGGATCAGGGTGGTCCCTGTCCCGGATGTAACGTTCATGTCCGATGGTGCCAACCACCATGACATAATGGATCATTTAATAACGACCCTTAGAAAGGAGGGGTCTAGTTGGAGGAGCCCCAGCTCCCTTCTGCAACACTGAGACCCTGGGGCCTGCCAGAGGCCTCCTAGAGGCAAAAAGCTGCCATTACAATGCTGGCGTTTACTGAGCACTTACTATGAGCCAGGCCCCATGCTTAGCATGGGCTGTCTCTTTGCATCCACAACATAACCCTGTGTGATCAGTGCTACTCTTATCTCTGTGTCATAGACAAGGACACAGAAGCGCAGAAAACCTACGCCATTTGCCCAGACCACCTAGCTCATAAGTAAAGAGTCAAACTTGAACTCAAACGGTCTGATGGCAAAGGCCACACTCCTAACCCTAACTCCATATACAAGGATAACTTGTGAAGGACCTGTCCTCACAGCTCTTAGACAGGACAGAGCCCCAGTGACTTTATTAACTGAGCTTTGGACTCCGTTGCCTTCCATTTCTAGGAATAAGAGAGGAATCACTTCCTGTCCCCTGGGAAGAAAACGCTACCCCAGGCTGACAGGAGGGGGGATCGAGCCCGGGACAGTCTCCCTTCAGCCCCATCTCCGACACCTTCTCCGTCTCCTGCGTGACGTACAGACCTGCTGTGCAGTCTGGTTTCTCTGCCCAAAGAGGTTCACCAGCCCCTGCTCCTTCTAGGAGGGAATAGAACTGAGATGGCACTGTGATGTCATTAGGGCTGAAATCAAGAGCCTCCGTTCACCACCGCGCCCAGCTCTCTGCGCATGCGCTTATCTTAGGCTTTCAGGTTGTTTTTCATTCCTGTTGACTGATGTCTCCTCTGATGGAACGGACACAGGCTTTTGTGACAGACGAGGGCCCGTGGCAGTTTCTATTTCATGGCTTATAACTTCTGGGGCTTCGGGCAGCATTCAGAAGCCTCATTTTCTTATCTGTTGACCAGGGATAATGGTACCTGCTACTTGTAAGTTACTGCAACAAGTTGTAAGTAAATATCTGCTATAGATGGAATGTGTCCCTGCAACTTGTATATGTTGGAACCTAACCCCAGTGTGATGTTGTGAGGAGGTGGGACCTTTGGGAGGTGATTAGGCCATGAGGGTGGAGCCCCCATGAATGGGATTTGTGTCCTTATAAATGGGATCCCGGAGAATCTGTCACTTTTCCAACATGTGAGAACACAGCGAGAAGATGGCCATGAACCAGGAAGTGGGCCCTGACCCGACACCAAATCTGCCGGCACCTTGATTTTGGACTTCCAGCCTCCAGAGTGGTGAGAGATAAGCCCCTGGTGTACCTATGAGCCACCCGCTCTGTGATGTTCTGTGATGGCACCCTGAATGGACTAAGGGAATCTCCCCGCACAGAGCCTGGCCCAGAGGAGGTGCTCAGCAAACAGCAGTTCCAGGATGAGGGGCCCCGGACACAGGGGCTGGTTCTGCCCTCCGGCCTGAGGGAGAGTTGGCCAGCAGCTCGAACATCAGGAGCTCTGAAGTCAGGCGCCTGGGAAACCTGGACCTCGCCAGCAAAGCCACCCGCTCACACAAGAAAAATATTTGGATTTGAGAATGAACTTGGCCCACAGAGGGAACAGACCCTGACTCAGAGTGCCAGCAGGAGAGCTGGGCAGATGTTCAGAATTCGCCCACTGAGCACCCTGCCCTTTCCTCAGCCCCCTCGCCTGGGCTCCCAGGACCCTGCCTGTGCCTCTTTGTTCCTAAGCTGGTCAGTGCACGTTTGTCCTTGGCTGCAAAGAAGGGCTTTGGGTCTGTTTCCCCAACTGCTCAGGCACATGCTGAGTGAAGTGGACACTAATCTAAGCAAAGCCCTGGGACAGGCATTCTGGAGGCCTGGGTGGTGTGGCGGAGTGCAAAGAATGTACAGTTTGGGGTCACGTGGACAAAGGCTGAATCCAGGTTCTGACTGTGACCAACCATGTAACCTCTGAGCCGCAGCCTCCTCATCTACAAAACGGGATGAGGAGACTCCCTACCTCATTTGACTATGGAGGAAACCCCACCGGCCAATCTGGGTTCACACTGAGCACAGAGCCTGGCACAGGGTGAGTCCTTAGCAATTATTCCAACGCTGCCCCAGGGGCCCGCTTACCTCTGGCCTCTCTGTTGCCAGCAAAGGAGGGTCATTTCCCAAGCAGAGAGAAAAAAATCATAGGTGTTCTTGGGGAGCTATAATGCCCTTTAACCAAAAGAACATCTGCCATTGTCTTGGGGTCTTTTGCTGCTGGGACAACATAGTGCAGACGATGTGACTTTTTTCTCCGGCAAAGAGTATGGTACCCTGGGTTCAAATACTAGCTCTGCTGCTAGTTTGCTGTGTGATTCTGGACAAAGCACTGTCTTATCCTGGTCCTTGGTTTCATCACCTATAAAATGAGGAGGTGATCTAGAGTTGTCTGAGTTTCCCTCTGGCCCTGAAATGTGACTCGGTGGAAAGAGAAACGTCAGGAGACTAAGCATTTGGCTCGTTCCAGCGTGAATTTGCTGTGAAACTGAAGAGAACTCACTTCCCTTTTCTGGGCCTCAGATTCCTCATTTGTAAAACAAGGATTTTGGGCTAGATTAGAGATAACATACATGGCGTGTGCCACTCTCTCCCAAATTTGTCACTAATCACGCATCGCTAGTGGATCTCAACACGTTTCCCCTCTGAACCTAGACATGGCGTCAGAATCCTTTGCAACACAGCACTCCAAGTACATCCTATCATGGGAGCAGAGTATGTCCACAGCTGACACCTCAGATCTCTGAGATCGTTCCCCTTGGTGACTCCATGACCCAGGACCCTTAGCACTCACCGTGCTTGGCCAGGAACCTCAGCGCCTCCAGCTGCCCACTCTGGGCAGCCACAAACAAGGGGGTGATGCCGTAGGTGTTCTTGGACTCCACCTTGGCCCCTCCGCTCACCAGGATCTCCATCACCTCCAAGTCATTGCGAGAAACAGACTCGTGCAGCGCGGTCCAGCCTCGGTTGCAGCGGTGGTTGGTGTCTGCGTGGTACTGCACCAGAATCCTCACCGCCTCCACGTTCTTGCGCTCACAAGCTGTGCCCAGGCAGAAGCAAGATGGTCAGTAGGGCCCCTGGCAGGACCTGGACAGCCGACACTTCATTCATTCTTTTGTCCACTCACTCATCGGCCATTCTGTCAACAAATACCCATTGGATAGCCACTAAGTTTCAGTCCCTGAATTAAACCTAAGCTACACGACTAAAAGTGATAGTAATAGCAGTAATATTTGATGACATGTGTATAGCATTGGTTATGTGCCAGGCACTCTGTTCTGAGCACTTTAAGAAATTAACTAGTTTAATGTTCCTAAACACCCTAAAAGGATGTAGTGGTATTATCCACTTTCACCAACGAGGACAGTGAGGCACAGAGAGGTTAAGAGACTTGCCTAAGGTCACACAGATAGTAAATGGCAGAACTGGGGTTCAAACCCGGGTCATTGGGTCCAGAGTCTCTGTCTTCAAGAATGTTCCAGGATGCCCCAAACTCGTCTCCCTTCCCAGTGTTGTCGGCTTCAGCCTTCCACATTGCCAAGGCCAGAAGAGGAGGAGGAGGAGGGGCACAGTGTCATACCCCTGCTCAAAACCCTCCTCCGAGGCTACTCACTTAATGTGGGGTAAGACTGACCTTCTGAGTACAGCTTGCCAAGTCTCGCTCAACCTGCCCAACCCCCCAGGCCCCTTCTAAGCCTCATTTCTCTTTAGATGATAAATGCATTCTGGGATCTGGCCAGTTATCTCCAGGGAGGCTGGGCACTTGTCCAAGTTAGCCATCCCCGGAAGCTTCTCTGAGTGAGTCAGGGAGGTGGGGAGAAGGAAGGGGGTGTAGTGATTCGACCAGGACCAGGTGAAGCTCCCCACACCTCAAAGCCTTGGTCCCCTCGCCTGTAAAGCAGAGATAACAGCATGAGCCTGAGAGGATGCTGTGGGAGTCCTGAGGGAAGTAGTGCATGGAAGGTTCTAGTACGGTGCTTGGCCCATGGTTGGAGATCATGTAAGACCAAGGTCCAAAGTGTGAGTTTGAACTGCCCAATGACCTGGGCGCTGTCCCTGGGACAGCCGAGGCTCCAGGTCGTGGCTGCGGAGGCCTGGCAGGCATGAGTTCTGAGAGACACTTCCCTGGCAGGTCTGCAGTGGACACGGTGACCAGCTTCCCAGTCCTGCTGCCTACGGAATGTTCCAGGTGCTGGATGCCAGACACATGGGAAATCGGAGATCTCGAATGTAAAGGCCCTCTTGTTTTTGCAAGGCCCAAGGCTGGTTGCTTAAGCATGTAGGCATGACCTAGAGGCTTTATAATGTAGTAGTTCAGAGCATGGTGCTAGGACCCCGCTCCCTGGGTTTAAGTCCCAGGTTGGGCCCTGGCTGTGTGATCTTGGGTACCTCATTTCAGGTCTCTGAGCCTTAGGTCTCCATCTGGAAAATGAGGATACTAGCAGTGCCTCTCTACCTCATATGTAAACGGATATGAAGGTAAATACAAGGACAGTGCCTGCCATAGGGTGGGCATTCAATAAATGCTAGCTGTTACACTTATTCAGATTTCAACTCTCTCCACCTGCTAGGGTAGCCAGTGTCCTTGGATAATGTACTGAGTCTGCCAGGAGTGTTCCATTTTTATTAAAATCCCAGAAATACAGATTCTCTCATACCTCTTTGCCTTTGCTTATTCTGTCCCCTGCTTGTCCAGCTGGTAAGTCCCTCCTATTCAGGCTCAGCTCAGGCAACCCCTACCTGCGGGGGCCCTTCTCCCATGCCAGGGCCCCTCCCTGCACTCCCAGGTGCCCGGAGCCAAGTGCTTCCCTGCCCTTAGCTGACCTTTGTCTCTGTGAGTCAATGCCCTCTGTGCTGGGAGCACCTAAGTGGTACACCTGAGCCCTTGGCGAGGTGGGGTGGGGGTGGAGTTATGTTTATGCACCTCAGGAACAATGTTCCCAGTTGCCCTCCTAGTTTTGGGACCCTTCCGCCAGGAAGCCACCAGCAGGGGGCTCACCTTTGTAGAGTGGTGTCTCTCGGGACTTGTTGGAGATGTCCGGCTCGGCCCCAGCCTGGAGCAGGGACTGAAGGCAGTCCAGGTGTCCCCGGCACGTGGCCAGGTAAAGGGCCGTTTCCTCCTGCAGGGTGCGCTGGTCGATGGTTGTTGGGTACTCTGGGCAGGACAGATGCGGAGATTCGTGAAGCAGAGATACCTGCCTCCTCCCCAGCACAGACGTGGCCTTGATTCCCTCCCAATTTCAAGCACAGACTTGTGTGGCATCTGCCTAGATTTACCACCCAGACAGCCTTCATTATCTTGGCCCTGGACTCAGTAGCTTCCATGGGGTTGTTTCAGCTTCCTGGTCATATTAATCCAGCTCGGATGCCACCTCCACTGGGAAGCCTTCCCTGGTTGCGCCCCCTCCTTCTCTGAATGACCTGGTCCTGTCCTTACACTCTTTCCAGCCACTGCCAGATGCTCAGTCTCATGCAGCTTTTTCTGCCATGGAGTGTGGTGGGCTATGTGGGGTTCACATCTGGCCTGGGGGGGAAGCCGGGACTCAGAGAGCAGGTGTGATTTTCCCAGGCTCCCACAGCGGAGGGGGGCAGCCTTGGTGGGCACAGGTACAGCGGCAGTATTTTCCACACCAAATCAGCCCCTGGAACATTCTAGAATAAGCTGGCAGTGGCTCTGCCTCAAGTCAGCCCTCCTTCCTTTTCTAGAAATGAGTCTCTCCTGTCCCGAGAGGCCTCAGGAGGTTGGAGGGTGGGAGGGTTGTTGGGAGACGGGGAACGAGGCATTTTCTCTCTCCCACTTGATAACTTTAACTCTGCAGTGAGGTGGTAACCTTGCCCTGCCCTCCTCACCCGGGCTGTTGCGGGACAAAGAGCACGAAGCTCCAGAAGGAAGGATCCTGGTTCCCGGCCGCCTCACCTCGCTGCAGGGTCCTCAGGCAGCTCAGCTGGCCGTAGTAGGCAGCCTCGTGCAGCGGCAGCCAGCCCTCCTTGTTGGGCTCGGCGAGATTCTTCCCCGCCTTGATCATAGCCTTCAGGGCCCCTTCGTCGTCTTCCTTGATGGCCTTTAACACCGGGTCCACGGGCCTGTGAGAGCAAGGGGTGGGCCACCCCTCAGCACCCAGGCAGGGCAGAGGCGGGATCCGGCGGCCTCCCTCCCAGAGGGAAAGCGGGCAGCTGGTGGCCAGGAGCAGAGTCAGCTGGGGGTCACTCTGCCCTGCTTGTCCCTGCTGGCCTGGACAGGTGCTCAGCCCCCTGCAGCCAGTGTGCTCCGCAATAAGAGTAGCCCTTCCTAACACCCATGGGCGTGGCCTGGGAACTCGGCCCCTCCAGCTCCATCACGGCTTCCTCAACCTTCCCGCCAGGTCAGCTTCTCCCTGCCTCCAAGCATAAGCCCACCTAGAGCCACTGCACTTCACAGGTCCTTGAACAATTATATGACCGCGCTCTGTCTACCCCACTGGACTTTGAGCTCCAAGAACACAGCCACATGTCTTTCTGTTTTTTACTCCTCATGATTTAATTCCCAGGGCCAGCACCATGGCTGGTCCATATGGGTGCTCAATAAACATTTGCTGAGAGAGAGAGAGAAGTGAAGTGAAGTGAAGTGAAGTGAAGTGAAGCATTTAGATAGAACCTAGGAACCTCAACAATTATTGCACTCTTTCACCCTTTCTATTTCCAAAAAGATAGCCTCTTTCCTATTAGAGTTCTGCTTGTTTCTTTGGGAATTTCATTTCTGTCTCGTTCAAAACATTCTTCGCAATGGCCTTCCTTGAGCATTTGGAGGACACACTGGCCTGTAAAAGTAAATTTGGGGGATCTGGATCAAGCCTTGCCAGTGTTCAACTTCCTCTGTGAGCATCCTGGGCTGTTTCTACACCTTCGGTCTCCAAGTTGGGACCATGCAGGGAAAATGTGCTAGAAATGGGTAGAAACATAGCAAACGCCTTTCCTTCCAAAGATGAACACCAACGGTCCCTTTTAGATAGAGCTCCTTGGTGGCTGAAAGAGAATTAGGGGACCCTTTCACCCCTGTGGTTTTCAGTGGCTGCATCTAATGTTATGCTAGGACCACGGCTACGCAGAGGATTCAGGCACACAGTGCCAGACTCCAAAGGCATGGATACCTGACCCCAGCGGGGGCATGCACGGAGTTAAACACCTTCCCTGAGCACCCAGCATGACCAGGCACCTCTACCTTTGGGCAGCTCTGAGAGGAAGGCACAGACCCCTCAGAGGGGACCCTCGATGATGAGAGTCTCTCTGGGGGGGGGTCTTTCCGACTCCCTTCCTTGCTCCTGACCCTCATTCTCACTCCCAGAACTGTCAACTGCTGAAAGACTTAAACACTTTGAGGATTAACAAATTTGAAGACTTCACAATTTAAAACTCCTGATGTAAAAAAGAATTCAAGGCTAATGCAAATGATAACTTCTTGGCTAGACTCTTTAAAACCACTTCATTCATCCATTCATTGATTCCCTCGTTCGCTCGCTCGTTCGTTCACTCACTCATGCAGTCACTGAGCCCCACCCTTCCCCCCATCCTTGGACAGTGACTACTGTGACTCCCAGATCCTGTCCCGGAGGACATTCTGCGTTGGTGGTCCCACTTCCCAGAAGGAGAAGTGTGATGGGCCTCCACCCCTGTCAGGGGCCAGGATAGGCCCTGAGGGTCCCCAGGGCCAGCCCCCGTACCCTCCCATTGCTTCCTCCAGCATGAGCAGCACTTCCTCCTGCCTCAGCCTTTCGGTTTTGAGTGGCTTCAGAGCATAGATGCCGCTAAGTTACAGACCCACCAAGGATGAAGGGTAACTGACCAGATAAGCCCTGAAGTCCCCATCATCGCCATCACTGTCACCTTGATGAGTTCCTCTTATGAGCAGCCAGAGCAGCCCCTGTTGGCGTCAGGAAAAGCCCCAGGGGTATGTGTCTCGTCTGCATGGAAGGTCTGCCAGGGGACCCCAGCTGACTTGGAGGGGAGGCGGGCCAGCTTCTCATGTGGCCTTGGGGGTGGGCATTGTCACGGGAGCACTCAGAACCCGCCGCCCTGCGTGGGTCCCATCCAGCCATGGTGCAAAGACCCTGGAGCTCCCAGGAGCACCCACTGATGGCATCTCTGTGAACTTAGCCAAGGTCCCCGCCCTGAAGGTGGGGGTGGCTGCTGGGGGGTCAAGTCATCAGAGAGCTGCACAGGACCCTGGAGGCCGCTCTGTCCTCTCCAACCTCTTTCATGGAGAATGGAGACTCAGAGAGGCGCACAGCTCCCGGGCAGTCACACAGGAAGCTGCAGCAGTGCCGAGACCAGAATCTGGGTCTCCCTTCTTCACCCAGTCCAAATCCCACCCTTAGCACCAAGGAAGTGGGGGGTGGCAGAGGTTGCTGAGTTTGAAAAGGACTGGGAAGGAGAAGCAACACATCAACCAGTTGCTTCCTCTCCTTGCTGCAACATAACTAAGCAAGGAAACGGGTTCTGGCCCCAGAACCCTCTTTTGCTTTTAGCTGCTGTCTAGGGTCACTATTGGGAGCAGAGCAGCTAACTGCACAGCATTATTTCCCAAGGACACACCCCGCCCAGCACACCGGGCAAACAGAACTCCTCCCATAGCCCGCATTATTTCTGGATTTTAGCACCCGGCACTTAACAAATAAAAGCAACAAAGCAAAACACCCAGAGCCCCCTCCCCCGCCCCCAGTGATGGCAGGGAGAAGCGGAGACACACAGAGAGTACGGCTGTATGGCTAACTCATCAGCCTCAGTGCTGAGCTCCTCTGGGCCTCTGAGGTCCTGGGCCTGCCCCCCAAGTCTCCCTTTGGCTGGGTCCCCAGATTCGGAACCACACAGGGCCACTCCAGCACACAAAACTTATTCCGGGGGCCTTGAGAGGTTAGTCACAATCAGCCTGGTTGGCAGTTGCTTGAAGACCAAGTCTGTGACCCCCTCCCCCGCAAACCCAGCTCAGCAGGAGCAGCTGGGTCTTGGGGACATACCTGGGAGGAGTGTGCTTCCAAAGTGCCCCCCTTCCTGGGGGGGCGGGGGGCGTGCTTTCCACCCCCAACCCCAGTTGGGAGAGTGAGCTCGGATGGTCTGGGGTGCGGGCAGGCCGGGTGGGGGTCACTTACGCCAGTTGGGAGTTCTTGTGCCGGTTGTACTTCTGCATGACCCCTTGGAACAGACCCATGGGGGCGGAGGCTGGCCGGTTCTCCGGAGGCTCTGCTGACCTGGAGGGTGCAGGGCCCGAGTGAAAGAGGGAAAAGTACTCTGCATACGAGAAGCAGGTCATGGCCAGAGGCAGGGCCAGGATGGAGGGAGAGCCAGGGGAGAGACCGACAGACAGACGCAGGGCTCTGAACCAAAGCAGATGGCCGGGTCCTCTCTGTGTGCTGGACTCAGCTGCTGTGTCTCGGGATTATTTTTGGCCCTTGGAGGAAGCCCTGGGAGATTTAAATGACCATATAAGACAACAATGAGGTTAACCTCACCCCCACTCCTGCGGTCCCCCTCCCCAGCCAACCATGCAGGAGGCAGATATGAAGCAAGGTGACATTCTTCACCCAGGAGGATGTGAGGAGGGTCAGAGGAATGTTGGGTCCTAACGAGGATGCAAAAGAGCTCAGTGGGGGCGGGGCAAAGGGGAACAAAGCTGAAAGCCAAGCAGGGTCTGTGCCCCCACCCTCAGCGTTAGGGGGGCATGTGTCCCAGGGTCAGGAACAGATAATATAAGGGTTACGGCCAACGAATGCTCAAGGAAGGTCCCTGGGTCCAGGGCTTGGAGTCAGGCAGACAGTGGTTCAAATCTCGGCCCTGGCGCTTCCTGGCCATGTGACCTTGGACAGACAGGTTGAATTTCTGTGGGCTTTGGTTTCCAGAACAGCCCAGTGCTGGGCTTGAGTAGGTGAATGGTGTAAAGTGCTTTGTGGGGGGCCAGGCTTAGGGGTGCTGGACCATCGATTTTATCACTATTTTGCCTTTCTGAGCCTCAGGTCCCCTACCCCATCGGGCTGTTTTGGAGCTGGAAGGGGAGAAAGGAGGTGTGACGGCCGCTCCACTGCCGATGTAGCCATGGAGCCTTTGCTGAAGTGAACTTATGTGGTAACTCAGTGTGTCAAACAGATCTGAGACCCCCGGGAAAGGGGTGCACAGCCTGGCCCTTCAGGCCCCCCCTCCATGGGCCCTGGATCTCCCCGTGTTCAGCATTATTATCTGTGCTTGCTCCTGACCCTGGAGAGGAACGTGCTGGGCAGCCTCTGTCTCCACACGATCCTGGGGTCCCGGCCACGCTCCTCACTGGTCCGTGAATGGCCTTTTTAAAATTTAAATATCATACTGGTTACTAAGCTCCAAGGCCCGTTACTATGTTCTGTGAACTGTATAAAGGAGAAAAGGTCAAACAACAGATTTTCCGTGCTAGCGTTTCGCTCTCCTGTCCAAAAGCACCTGTGTATCAATAAAGCAAGAACAAGCAACATGTGAAGGTCTAACACATTCAGGCCAGAAACAAACCCAAGCCTTGTCCCTCACAGGGTTGCAGTGCTTTTAGCAAGGCAGTGAGCACCCGTGAGAACCCACACGCCACCCTGAAACTAGGTCCCATCTCTGACAGCGTAAGAATAATTAATAACAGCAACGATAGTGAGCTCCTGAAGGTGGCAGCAAGATGGCGACGGTGACATCGCCTGGGACTGTGCCTCATGTCCACCCTCCCACCAGCAGGAGGGACGCAGCGGGGAACAAACCCACTGAACTCTGTTCAACGAGCATTTCCCAGCGTGGGCACAGGCCCCGTGCCAGGGCCTGCACAAACAAGACGCTTCTTTTTGTTGATCTTCAAGATGTTTCAGGGCCAGTGAGGTGGGAGACAAGGCTGCACACACAACCAAAGCTGCAGGCGGCGGCCGGGAGAGGGGCCAGAGGACTGGTTCTGGAAGCCCTCACATGGGTGGTTAGGTTGGTGGTGGGCAGGGTGAGTGCTCAGAGCTGCCGGAGCGGGAGCCGGGCCCCTGACTGGGTTCCCTGCTGCTTCTGCTCAAGGCTGCAGGCTCCATGGCCCCTCAGGCCCCAAGCAGGGGAATCCTCTCCCTCCACCCCCAGAGAAAAACCCCCGGGCTGAGTCATCAGAGGTGAGAGGAACCTGGCCGGATGTGGGCGCATGTCATGCCCCGGAGAAGGCCCAGGTCCCAGGGGCCCTGTCCTGGAGACCAGCTGGTTCTCGCTTCAGACACTGTCAGACTTGGTGAGAGCGGGGGCCAAGGCTGTAATGCCAATGCCCACTAACTTCTCAGAGAGCCCTGTCTGAGTTTATAAGGAGCTCAGACCAGCCCCAGGAAGGGTGTTAAATTGAATAGGACCCGGCTGAACGCAGGTAGCATGCAGGCATCTTAATAGGGGAGGCGGTGAACAAATATGAATCTGTGCATGCCCCCTGCCATGCCAGGATCCTGTATTCATTGTCTCATCTGGGGCTCACACCCACCCTGTGTCAAGCACAGGTTTCATGAGTACAGCACACAGCAGGCACCTGATGCATTTAAATGGACGACATGAAACAAACAAACACCTTTGGAGGAGTGTGTGGTGATCGCGTGCTGAGTGGCTGCAGGCCCAGACCTCAGATTCCTGGGGAACCTGCCCCTGCCCTCTTGAGGAGAGAGAGGAGGGGCTCCCATGGCTTAGCCCCCTCCACCCCATTTTCGCAGCTCTCTGGAATCAGCCTCCCACCCAGGAGTGTTCTGTCTCTCCCTCATCCACTGGCCAATCCATCCTTTCTGGGCTGGCCACGGAGAAATCACATGTAGATGAGAAGAGGAATTCCATCTGCAACAACTTCCGCCTTCCCCATCCATAGCCCAGATTTGTTGAGTGCTGGCTATGGGCCAAGCCTTGTGACAGGCACAGGGCACAACACATCTCATTTTTTCTAGTCCACTTTGTGAAGGAGATAGAATTGGCTCCCTTTTGCAGGTGAGGAAACTGGGACCCAAAGAGATTTGCTTCCTCTAGCTTGTTTGGTGAACTCCTATTCATCCTGCAAAGCCCACCCCCATGACTCTGCGAATAGAGCCTTTCTGTGTCCCTGTGAAACTGAGGCAAGTCCCTTTGCTGCACCCTTCCTGTTGGGTCACTGTGTACCTCTGTGCCTTTACCCTCATCAGACTGCAAATTTGGGGAGGGCAAGACCAGGCCTGATTCATATCCAGGCGCCAGGAGGGCACCTGGCATATCAGAAGTGCACCGTAAGTGTGGGTGGTCTGATTTAAATTGTTTCTGGCTGTGTACACATCAGCCCAAGCAAGTTCCTGCTTCCTGCTTTCCTCCCTGTCTTCTTAGAAATGTAACCTTAAATAAAATGCAGAAGTTCAAAGACTGTGAAGACCCAGCTTCCTGCACCTGCTCTGGCTGGCCCATCATGGTAACCTCAGGGGCCCCGTTTCATGAGTGCACGAACCCTACTTCTCCATGGGACCGGAAGTTGGGTCTGCCTTCCAGGGAGCCCTCAGTGGGCCTCGGCTTGGCAGATGATCCTCACGCATGTCTCAACCCTCATTTCGTACATTGTGGTGGAAGAGAAGCCAGTTGGAAAAATGGCTCTAAAAGGAAACACTAGAATGTCTCTGGGCTGCCGATCTGGCTTTCATTTCTGGAATCGCAAAGACTCAGTTGACCTTTTTTTCCACAGTTGCCATTTTGGTCACAAGATGATAACAATAACTAACATTCCTTGAGAATTTTATTGGTTTCAAAATGTATTTATTTGCCTAAAAATAAATTCATTAGGCACCTAAAGTGATCCCGGCTCTTTGCCGGGCACTGAGGATGCAAAACGAGCAATATCTGCTCCCTGTCCCCAAGGAGGTCACACAGTGTAGTTGGGACAGTCTCAGGAGGCCAGACAATGCCTTCCTAGGTGACACAAAAGCTTGTTCATGAGGTGGACGCTCGGGGACTCAGGGAGGTCATTTTGAGCAGCAGGATGTGGGGAAGACTCCCAACACCCACCTCATCTTATTCACTTTTGTAAGAACACTGCATGGTGAGCTCAGCAAGTTTTTGTTACTGCCATTTTACGGATAAGACTGTTGGGGCTCAGAAAGGTTAAATAACTTGCCTAAGGTCACAAAGCCAGTAAGTGACTGAGGAAGGATTTAAACCTCCAAATCCGCTTCTCTTTCCATTCTACTCTGCTGTCTCTTTATTCATTTTTTTTTTTAAGATTTATTTTATTGTTTGAGAGAAGAGAGAGACAGAGAGACAGAGAAGGGCCCAGAGCAGTCTCCATAGTTGTATATCACTAGTTGTGACATGGTTTCATTTCACACAGGTGGATGTGGGGCCACGCAGGGTGGGAACTGAACCGGGGGCCTCCGGTTCATGGGAGGCTAGAAGCTTCTCTGCCATGCCATCCCAGCAGTTACCAGTTATGCTGCAGTTCAGCATATGGGTTTGCATGGGTCAGGGCCTGGAATTGAACCCCAGACCTTGCAATTGTGAGGCAAGCGCTCAACCTGAAGAGCTATCCCCCTCTTTATATTTTCTTTATTCACCTGTTCATCTGTTCACAGATTTGGCACTTGCCATGGGTCAGGTTCTGTGTGCTGGGCATGAGGCTTCACAGGAAGGAAGATGGGTGAAGTTCACAGGTTAATGGTGGAAACGTAGACATTATAAGTCATAGTTATGGCCTTGAAGGAAACAGCCTAGAGAGGAAGAGGGGCCACCTACTGAACCTGGGAGGGTAGGCAGGCAGGATTTGCTGAGGAGGTGACATTGAATCTGGGACCTGAAGGATGAGAAGGAGCCAGCTGTAGGGAGGCCCTGGGGACATGTACGATGTCCTGTTCCTAAACCTATGCCGGGCCTAGCTGGGTGGAAACTATGATATTCGGGGATTCCAAAGAGCTAGGACTCTTTCTGGCTCTGATTTACTGTGATGCGTGTCCGGGGGAGGACTCTATGGGGCGCTGACGTACTGTGATGCGTGTCCGGGGGAGGACTCTATGGGGCGCTGACTTACTGTGATGCGTGTCTGGGGGGAGGACTGTATGGGGTACTGACTTACTGTGATGCGTGTCTGGAGGAGGACTCTATGGGGCTCTGACGTACTGTGATGCGTGTCTGGGGGGAGGACTGTATGGGGCACTGACTTACTGTGATGCGTGTCCGGGGGAGGACACTATGGGGCGCTGACGTACTGTGATGCGTGTCTGGGGGGAGGACACTATGGGGCGCTGACGTACTGTGATGCGTGTCCGGGGGAGGACTCTATGGGGCGCTGACTTACTGTGATGCGTGTCTGGGCATGTGAGCACCAGCCCCGTGCCCCTTTCCTTGGGGGCCCCTGAGGCTCTGTGGGTAGGAGTCAGAGTGTAATGAGATCCAATCCCCACGCCAAGGTGGGGAGGGAGAGGAAAGAGAAAGAGGCCTTTGCAGAATCAGCAAAGCCGGTGAAGGGTCTGAACTTCAGAGCAGACAGATGTTGGTTCAGTTCCTGGCCCTGCTGTGTGCGTTTTGTCACATGTAAAATGGGCAGCTTGCGTGGCTTTGTAAGGATTCAGTGATGGATGTGTGCTGGGCACCTGGGAAGCACTCAGTGCATATTAGAGTAAGGTGACCAGATTTTAACATTGGTAAAGCAGGACACCATTGACCGGGGGGGAGGGGGTTCTTGATTAAAAATTTGGTCTATCTCTTGCCGTTCCCTAGCTTGTCGTGCATTGTTTCCAAAAATCGGGACTTTTTTAAAACGCCGCGGCCACAGGACAAATTATTAAAAATCGGGACTGTCCCGCCAAAAGTGGGACGTTTGGTCACCTTATATTAGAGGGAGGAGGAGAATTACATTAAAAATCATGCTATCAGGATTTCCTTCCTGGCAGGGCCCCAAGCGCAGCCTCCTTTCAGAGACGAAAGGGCAGAACTGAACCTAGGAGGTTTCAGTTCACATCAAGAGGGACAAGATGCAGGCTGAACCCTCCACCCCTACGTGACTTGTGCCTGGATCTTAGGTGAGGCCACGCGACCTTGGATACCGCACTTCACTTCCCTGGGAGAGCTTTTTTCTCAGGAGTCTTTACTTCCTTACCCACCAGAGGAGGCAGGAGGTCAGGCACTGGACTTCAGGGGCCTGCCCAGGTCTCACGTTTTCAAGTGTCCCCGAGACTCCCGGGTGGGGGGCTCCCACACAGGGGAGAAGACTGCAGATGCCCGGATGTGCTGGCTTGTGCTGACGACCCAGTGGGAGGGAGGATGCTCTTCTATCTAATCTCCTGCGGAAGAGGAAGCTGTGGTCTCCTGTAGGCTGAACCGGCCAGAACAGGAAGCAAGGCCTGGTGGAGCCCAGGCCGCCATGAGCCCTTGGCTCTGGGCTTCTGTGCTTCAGGGTGGGCCCCACAATGGGACCTGCTCAGGGGAGCTCAGTAACCTGGAGCCTTCCCAGTCCTCCCAGCTGCCCAAGGAGGCTGCCTGCCTTGCCCCGTAGAAGGGACTCCTCGATGACAGACATCCCAGGCCTTCCCCAGTCTGCCGTGGCAATGGCTGACGGCACTTGGGGAGCACCCTTGTAAGTTTCAGGAGGGGACAGGCTGAGATGCACCATCCCCCACCTTTATCCCTGTCAACTGGGGCTGAACATTGGAAAAAGTCTGTTTATTGTTGCTGCTGTTGTGTTATTATTAGAAAAAATAATTAGTGATTCAGAGAGGTTAAGTGACTTGCCCAAGATCACACAGGGAGTCAGCTGGTTGCTGGAGACAATGAGATTTGAGGCCCATGCCCCCAAGATAACAACACAGTTGTGACAGCAATCTCCACCCCCCCTGCCACCCAAAATACACACTCCACTTGGACTCAGTGGTGAGCAAAA
Organism: Craseonycteris thonglongyai; assembly: GCA_004027555.1. Lineage (NCBI taxonomy): Eukaryota > Metazoa > Chordata > Mammalia > Chiroptera > Craseonycteridae > Craseonycteris > Craseonycteris thonglongyai. The sequence goes on from PVKE010003849.1 coordinate 39,651, forward strand.
GCATTTTTTAAATGTTTGCATTTCTTTTCTAAAAGCATTTTAAGATTCAATGCTTTATTGTGCTTCTGGCTCCCGCCCTCTACCAAGAAGTTGTCCTCTAGATCTTTGCTGCCCTGTACGGTAGCCACTGGCCACATACGGCCAGTGAGCCCTTGAGGTGTGGCCAGTCTGAATTTAATGTGCTGTGAGTGCAAAATACACACTGGGCTCTAAAGACTTGATGTGTAAAAAAGAATGTAAACACGTCATTCATAATTTTTATATTGATGACACGGAGAAATGATACTATTATAAACATGTCAATCTCACCAGTTTCTCTTTAGGTTTGAATGTGGCTGTTGAGACATTAAAAATGGCACAGGTGGAGTTACCATGTGGCTCCTGTCATATCCTGTTGGGATGACATGGTCCTGCTGCTGGGAGGTCAGGGTTATGCTGGGATGGGAGCTAGAACAAGGAAGCAGGAGGGCCTTGCTGGGCAGGTGTCATTTGCTTCTTGGATACGTTTTCCCAGGGAGACACATGGACTGGGTCGGAGGCTCTGTCTGGATGCAGAATGTCAGTCTCACTGCACTCAAACCTAAGGCCAGTGGAGCAAGGCTGCGGGCTTTGGGCCCAGAGAGTTCCAATCTCTGCAACACCATCTACTCTAGGTGTGACCTTGGACTAGTTACTCAGCTCTGAGCTTCAATTTCTTCATCTGTAAAATGGACCGATCGCTGAGAGCCTCCTTCGAGTCCTGACGAGGATTAAATGAGGCCGAGTGCATACAGCACCATTAGCGCTCTGTAAGCTTAGATAACAAGTGTACGTCAGTAGGGTGCTAAAGTGCATCTTAGGGAGCAGGATAGTTTGGCTTTGGATTACTAGCGTTTGGGACCTGCCCCTTATGGATGCCTCAGCTGGCCTCTGCTCACTCACCTGGTCCATGGGTAGAAATGGGCAGGCTGGCGATTGACGCGCGTGGACACAGCGGCCTCCGCAGCAGCCGGGCCCCGCGTCTTGTCAGCCAGGCTCTGCTCTATGGCCATCTGGAGCAGCTCATCCTCGCTCAGGCTGCTGTACAGGCTGTACTCCTCATGCCCGATGGCGCCCTGCCGGCCCCGCGTGCTGATCTCCGTGGCCATCCTCCTCCTCCGCTCGCCCCGCTTCCAGAGCAGACTCTCCGTGGGGAGGACGAAGCGTCAAAGCAGAAAACCCTGTGAGGAGGCCACAACCATCCTGGTCACTAACAGTTTTGCAAAATAGTTGTGCTTACCCCCATGGAAGGCTGTGCTCTCTTCTGTCAATCACACAGTCATTTGTTATCCATTCATTTTGTCATATGATCCACTCAATCACTCATTTATCCATCCATCCATCCATCCATCCACTCACCTATATAACCACCCATCCAACCATCCACCCATCTGTCCATTTATTCATCCTCCCATACATCCATCTGTCTACCCACTCACTCATTTATCCACCCACCTTCCCATCTGTCCACTTATCCACTCATTTATCCAACCATCTAATCATCTAGCCATTCATGTGTCTATCCATCCACTCATCTATCTCTCCAACCATCCAGCATTCATCCATCCCTCCACTACTCACCCTCTGATCTATTTATCTCTCCATCTCCCCATCCACTTATCCATCCTTCCATCCATTCACCTACACATCTACCTATCTAACCAACCACCCACTCACCCACCATTCACTTTGTGCTTTCTAGGCAGCCTACCTATACATGTGTGCACGCATCATTAACAGATTACTGAACATCCATCGCTTGGTGTCAGACACTCTTCTACGAACTGATGATACAACAATTACCTCAACAGACAAAAAAATCCCTTTCCTCATGGAGCTCACACAACCCCACTAACAGTCCTTCCACCCAGTTATCCAACAACATGTTCCAGCATTTCTCTATTTCTCTGCACTGTGCTAGGGCTGAGACTGTTAGAGACGAATCAGATACGGGCCTGTTACTTAAGATCGCATGATCTACTTACAAGCAATTGCTAAAACAATTTACCAAGTTAATTTCAGGGGCTTTCTTCTTTAAAAAAATAATGCCTCAAGGAGAAATTGACTTTGGTTGAGTCACTGCTTTTAGGAAATGAAGTAAAATCAGCTAAGCCTGATTTTCATTATGACTGGCTGATGGGTAGTGGTCAGTGGTTCTTAGCTCTGGCGGATCGTTAGAATCACATGTTTGTTTTTTTAATACTGCAAATCTCAGGGCTATAATTTCATCTGTCCGGCAAATATTTACCCCTTCCTGAAGGCAAGTATCCCCCAGCCTTCCCTGTTGAGACTGTGCTTGACCTGGACTTGCTCTGGCCAAAAAGTGTTGGACATGACTAAGCAGCTGCTTGATGTGTGCTGGGGCCCTGGGCTTGATCTTAGGCCACCACAGGACTTTCCCCTGGTGCCACTGCCCTTGAGCTGGGCTCCAGAGTGAACCTACCTGGGGGTACCTGGCAGGTCTTGCAGCCACAGAGCATGAGAGTAAATGCCTATTTGGAATGCCCTTGTTGTGCGGCATTCTGGTGGCTGTCCTTAAATGATACCCAAAGACCAGGTCAGGCACTTTACAAAGAGGATATACAAATGGCCAAGAACCCAATGTAAGGGTGCTTAACTTCCTAAGTGTTTGGGGGAAATTTAAATTAAGACCTCAAGGTAATACCAGTTTGCATGCACCAGAAGGGCTTAAGTGAAAACGGAGGGAAACTGCAAGTGTTGGGGAGGGTGTGGAGCAACTGGAACGCTCGCCCTCACTGGTAGGGGTGTCAAACGGTGACACCACTTTGAAAAAGCAATGCATTTGCTAAACGCTGAACGTACACATGTCCCATGACCCTCAAATTGCCACTCCTACCTTTATGTCCATGAAAATTGTGCACATATGATCATCAAAAGACAACGTCAAGAATATTCATAGCAGTGCTATGCTATTCATAATAAAACCAACTGGAAACTTCCCAAATGTCTATCAACATTTGAATGGATGACTACAGTGTGCATATTCATGTGATGGGCAGTACGTACCAATGAAATAGACAAACTACATACTACAGGATGAATCGCACAAACCAACAGCGAGCAAAAGAAGCCAGATAACAAAGAACATAATTCCATGATTCAATTTACATAAAGTTCAAGAACAAGCAAACTAAACTGTGGTGACGGAAGTCAGAATGCTGGTTACCTTTGGGGGCACTATAGATGCTACTGCTGTGTGACCTCAGCCAAGTCCCTGTTCCTCTCTCGGCCTCAGTTTTCTTAGTGCAAAAGGAGGGTTTGGGCTAGGAGGTTTCCAAGGGCTCTTCAAGTTCCAAAGCTTTCACAGCTACATGAGACATTTGGTTTAGCTCTGTGTTATTGAACCCCAAACTCTCTCTCCCTGCGGGTCCTCAATGGCAACCCCAACAGGTCCGCTCTATGTATAGAGCTCAGAATTGTTCATGGGGGAATAGAAAACCAGGCAGGAGTAAAAGGATCTTAGGTATGGATATCAGAAACCCTAAGTTCTACTTTCAATTCTGCAACTTCCTATCTTTGTGACCTTGGACAAGTCATTTCCCCTTTGGGGGCATCAGTTCCTCTATTAGTAAAATGGGAAGGAGAAGACCTACTTCACCATGTTGTAGGAGCAATACATGAGCTGCAGCCTGTGTAGGCAGCTTGTAGGGGTAAAGCAAGTATTTGACGGGGACCCTTTTGGTCCCTTACCCCAAGAGCCATTGGCCTGGTAGCCTGGTCTGGGCTGATCAGAGGCATATGGACAGTACTCAGCTATGATGCCCTTCCCTGACCAGATGCCTGTGGGAGTGAAGGCAGCCAGGTCACGGTCAGCTGGGACAGCCAGTCTCCTGCAGCCAATTCTAGACTGGGCAGGACCTCCCCCATGGGTCTGAAGGCCTCCAGAGCCTTTTCCATTTGTCAGTTATTTCCCAGCATTGCCCCGACAACAGCCTTAGAAGCGAAGAACATGTTTTGCCAGATTAACTGGTTAATTCTTCAACACCTCCATTCCTTCCACAAGGACTGATGCTTGCATTTGACACAGGAGTCAGTTAAGGGCCAGGGAAGGAAAGGGAAGGGTTTGCAAGAAGACCGATAGCTGGGAAGCTGGGGTTTGGAGCCCCTTCTTCCTAAAGCAAATCCATTGCTCCTGGGAAGTCCCAGGCACACCGATCCAAGTATCTGGCACACACATGGAATCTGAGTGGGTGGGGCTCGTAAATACTGCCGTCCCCATCCAGCCCGGTCACCCGGCCTCCACCTGTGTGGTGGGCACCACATCAGGTTCTCGGCCCACATAGGTGACCTTGAAGGGACCTTGAGGGAGAGGGTGTCTGCCTTTGAGAAGGTGAACTCTTCTAACCTACCGTGGGCACGACCATCTCTTGATTCAGTTTTTGAGGGTCGTTGAGCATGTTACCATCCTTAGAATCTTTGTGTGCAAAACGGAGGCCCTAGGAAGCGTTATGACTACGGGGTTGGTGGTAGAATCCAGGGCGTGAGGGTGCACAGGCTTAGTGCTAGGCCTCGTGTGATATTAGGTTGCTAAAGGAGGGGCCTTCCCATCTCTGGGCCTGTGCAATTCTAGGCTGGGGCTGCCTGCAAGGGGCCCTGGGGGCCTCTCCAGGGGGCGGGAAAGCCAGTTCAGCCTTAGCATGAGGGGGGAGTTATGAAACAGTCTCTGTGGGGTCAGCTTCCCACCAGCTTCGCCAGTTATTAGCGGCGTGAGCTCTTAGACTCCCAACTTCTCAACCTGCAAAATGGGCGTGATGAGAGTGCCAGTCATGGCGAGGTGAGTGTGGGGCGGGGGGCGGTAGAGATCCTGAGTGATGCCCTGCCCCTCTTTCAGCCTCAGTCTCCCCTCATCTGCATGTTGCCTAGCTGGATTTCTGAGGCCTCTGCCCAGGGGCTGGGCCAAGTTCTAGGCCTGAGCCCTGGAGAGAGGCCAGCAGTCTCAAAAGGCCCTCTGAGAGGCTGATTGGGACAGGAAAGTCGCCTTTCCCAGGGGAAGCAGGAGTGCAGTGGGCCTGCAGAGGAGCGGTGCTCAAGGCCAGCTGGGAGCAGGCGAGGCTGCGGCCACATCGGGGGCCTCCAGAGGCTTCTCTTTTGCCTCCTTTGCAGGGTCCTGAACACTGGCTCCAGGGGGGCCTCCAGCCTTCCCAGGTGGCATCTGTAAAGTGGGAACCACAGTGGCTGTGACAGGGTTCCCTGAGTTATATTATAACACACGTAAAGCACTCTCCTAAGTCGGCCTCAGTTTCTGCATCTATGAAATGGGCATGGAAACATGGGCCCTTGCAGAGCTGTGGGGAGGATTAAATAACAGCATTTGAAGAAGTGGTCCTTCCTCCCCCCAGTTTCTCCCCATCCCCCAAATCCAGGCTCACTGACAGCCAGGGTCCACCTGGGAGCTGGCAGTGGGTCTGGCGCCAGGCGATGAAGTGGGCTCTCTGTGGCTCCCTGGAGGTCTTATCAAAAAATTGGGAGTGGGGGCATGGTTGGGAGGGCTGGGGACAAGAGGGGTTGGCAGCCATCCCCAGCACACCAAGCTCCCCCTGAGCCAGGGACGTGGGTCCGGAGTGTGAGCCTGGACAAGCCGCTGCCTGTCCCTGGGCTGTTTGCAGATGGAGCCAATATTGCTGCTCATCTACTTTCCCTTACTCCTCTCCCCTCCCCTCCCCTCCCTCTCCTCCTCTCCCCTCCCTTCCCTCCCCTCTCCTCCCTCTCCTCCCTCTTCTCCCCTCCCCTTCTCCCCTCCCCTCCTTCCAGTCCTTTCTCTTTTCTTCCTGGTCTCCTGGCTAGTCATTTTTCTAGATGCAGCTCATGCATCTCCTCCACCAGGAAGCCACCCTGATTTGATGGCTGAGGTGTCCTGATGAAGACACCCCTAGGGCACCCCTTACATCTGTTGCTCTAACTGCCTGCTATGGGCCTGTCCCCCCACGTAGCTGGGAAACTTCTGAAGAGCAGGACTGTGTCACAGTCATGGCATGACCCCAGGACATAATCCAAGGCCAGGTCCACAGTAGGTGCGTAATGAATGCTGGGTGGACAGGTGAAGGAATGATAGGGTCTGACCTTGGAAGCACAGCTATCATGGAGAAGATTACTGCATGCGGTAGGTGGCATGGCCCCTGGTGTCTGACTGCTGAGGTTCAGTCCTGGTTCGCCCCCTACTGGCCTTGGGGGTGGGGAGCAGGTTGCTCCTACCCTCAGAGCCTCACTAGGCCCCTCTGTGAAATGGAAAGAATAAGAACATCAGGCCTATGGAGATGTTGTCTGATGAAAGGAGGTAACGTGTGTGAATGTGACCCGTGACAACCTGCTGGTGTGATCTCATGGCTCCCAGGATGCTGCGCTCGTCTGCTCTGCCCCATTCCTGCTCAGACACTGAGCACCTGGAACTTGGTCCTAGTTGACAGTTTCCAAGGAGACCGCGTGTGAGGGAGTTAGATTCTCCCACGCTCTCCTCTGTTTAAAAAGAGCGAGAGTGAAAGTGACCATAGCCTCCCTTCTCCTGACAGCTGTGCTCAAGGCGGGAAGCCGTGGCTGTTAGCCCCCCAGGCTGTCCTGGGCACCCCCTCTGGACCCTGCAGAGCCCCACTCAGGGTCAGGAAGGGGATCAGAACTCAGGAAGGACGGAGAGCTCATGACCTCCCAAACCCAGCCGGGTGGGGGCAGGATGGACATGCCTGCCCCGTTCAAATCCTCCACTCCCCAGGACTCTCCTATCACCTCCTGCCTCCCTGCTGACGGGACCTGCTGTCCTAGGGACTTTGTAAGGACCCTCGGCCCGTTCACCCCGCTCCTTCTAATCCTGAGCTTGAGTTTATGTATAAGGTGACCCCCTTCCAAGGACAGCAGTGAGCGCCTAGTTCACCTAACAGTGCCGCGCTCTCAGGAAGCGCTTCGTGAGTGTTTGGTTAGGGCCCGCTTGCGTCTTTAAGGTGTCACTGAGGACTGTTCGGTTGTGCTCCTATGCAAAGTGCTGTTGTTCAGACCTTCGGGCATGACAACAGGCACCGGACCAGTCTCATCATGCCTCCCTTTGCACTTACAGTGTTAGTTTGAGCCACATGATAAATCTGTGATAAGGAAACTGAGGCACACCAGGGAGAAACTGACAAGGAAGAGACTAGAAACTACAACATCTTCTGCCTTCATGCCCAGTCCTCACCTCATGTGACTAACAGCAGCCTCCAGGTGTTTTGTAAGCTGAGTAAAGACCCTAGTTCAATTGAAGACAATACATGTGTATTCAGAACGACTGCACATGTGTAAATATATTATATACATTTATACATAATGTATATAATTATCTATATCTATGTATCATCTATCACATCACATCTATGTATTAATATCTATATCTATCATCTATCATTAGCATCATCTATCATTAGCATCATCTATCGTCTGTCTTTCTATCTGTCTTTCTATCTATCTATCTATATCTATCATCTATCTATCATCTATCTATATCTATCATCTATCATCATCTATCTATCTTTCTATCATCTATATCTATAATCTATCATCATCTATCTATCTATCTATCATCTATCTTTCTATCATCTATCTATATCTATAATCTATCATCTATCTATCTATCTATCTATCTATCTATCTATCTATCTATCTATCTAACCTATCTAATCATCTGCCTGGAAAGTTTCAAGGCCTCCCAAGCACCCCACGACCCTTACTCTGAGGCAGTCCTAACAACAGGCCATTTGGCTCATGTGGGGCCACATGAAGAAATGGGGGGTTGACCTGGGTTGTTCCTTGGCCCCCAGGGTCCCCAACCTCATTCCTTGCAGCGCCCCATCAGCTGATGTCGCACCATACCTTTCTGATCTGCTCTTCCTGGGAATTCTGAGGAAAACCTTGCAGCCCGAGGGCTCGTGGCAGTAAACTATTCAAGTGTTCTCTCCCCTTCCTGGGTCCCATTGCTCTAAAACCTAAATCATCAGAACAGCTGGCGCTTGTGGGTCCCTCTGCTGTTTCCCGGCTGCTTTCCTGCCCTGCACCATTTGACCATCAGTCCCGGGGGAGAGAATAAGATCCTTCCTATTGCTCAGATGGAGAGACTGAAGCCTGTACTGTAAGTGGCAGAGCGGCAGAGACCAGGCCTGCCTGCCTGTCTTTCCATCAGAGCCTCTGACCATGAACATTTGGGTTAGTTACTCTGGAAGTTTCTGTTCTGGTTCAGGGATGGGCCGGCCTGGGACAGGGGGTGGGGGGTGGGGGGAATCCAGGCCACCATGCCCGCCCCCCAGAGGAGTCCAGGTCAAGGCTGCAGGGTGGGCCTTTGCAGGGGGGCAGTCCCCTGGCTGCTGGTGTCCCAGGCCTCACAGCTGCTGGGAGTTTAAGCCTTTTGTCTGGACTCTAAAGATCCTGAAAAGCCCCTCCCAGCCTCACTGATCCCAGACTTTGATGCTGGTTACAAGCTCGGGGCTCCCCTAGGCTCCTGGGCTTGGGCCGGGGTTGCTGGAAGTTACAGGGGGTCTGCTCAGGGCTGCAGGCCTCAGCTGACTCCACAATGCACGATCCTCTCCTCGTTGGCTGGAGGGGAAGCTGAGGCCCAAGGCCACTCAGGTGGGAGGTGACGCCAGGGATCTGACCCCGTTCAAAGCTGGCTCTGTTCCCCCTCTCCACGCCCTGGGACACTCTGTGACCATTGCATGGGGGTGGGGGTAGGGTGGGGAGAACAGTACTCCATCCATAATGGAGGTGCCAACTACCAGCTAAGAAAATATCAGGGATTGTCAAGTTTCCATCTTATTTCTTTGGTCCCCAAGCCAGTGAATCTCCAGGTCCATGGGTCACTTCTGTCCCAGACTCTAAGCAGAGGCACTTCTCTCACCACTCCCCTCCCAGGCCCTGGGCTGTCCCCAGCACAGCGAGCCCCCTCCCCCAGCCCTCCTGGCCCATCTCCTGTCTTGCTGCTGTAGCCACCCCGTCAGTGGAGGTTGGCTACTTGTAGATCTGGACCCAGCATTCTAGGCCCCTGACCTAGTTTCTTCCCTTGGCTCAGGGAATGCCAGGCTCTGAGCTGTAACAACAGCCTGGAGCGGGCGTGAGGGGGGGCGGGGCTTGCCAGTCAAGGTCTGAGCTCCCAACAGCATGGCCCCCCGCCCCTCCGAAGCCCCTGGGCAGCCTTGCCCAGCCCTGTCCACAAAGACCCTCACCGTGGCTTCTGGGTAGTAGAGGGTTCCAGAAGCTCCAGCTTCAGGCTGCAGAGTGGGAAGGGTCCGGTGGGGCCAGGATGCCTTCCTAAGCCCCGCTCACCCGGGCCCAACCGCAGGGCTGGCTGCAAACCTTTCCATAGAGATCACACCAAAATCAGCTAAGATCTTTCTGGGTTTTTTTGTTGTTGTTTGTTTTTTTACCGCTTGACGACCTTTATTTAAATCTTTTTCTTCTCCTTTCCTGCTTTCCTTATCTTTCCTCCCCTTTTCCACTCCTCTCATCTGTCCCTTTCTTTAGAAAATTCAGGCAGTTTAGGAATCACTTTACTTTTTCACCATCGCTACCTCCCCCAAACGTTTCCCTCAACCGCAAAGCTGCTATCGACTTCATTTATATTCCTGGTATTAATTTGTCCCAAAGTAGGTGCTAAGGATGAGAAATAAAGATGCCAACTGGTCCTGTGCCAGCCACCTCCTCCAGGCAGCCAGATGCCCTGCAGCTCACTGGGCGGGTCCAGAGATATTTTTGTGTCTCCTTTGGGAGGCTCTCGGGACCTAGCCTGTCCACGATACACAGACATCTTATGATGCCCCGACTGTGCCAGAGGCGGGTCTGTTTACTGCTTGCTGGTCCCCTGGGAGGCAGCCGAGGCCATGGCTTTGAATGTGGCCACTGGAGGCCAATCGGCCAAACGGCCAGGATTTGACTCCCAGCTTCAACACCCCCTCGCTGTGTGGCTTTAGGAAAGACCCCTGACCTCTCAGAACCTCAGTTTCCACGTCTGGGAAATGGGAAGAACGGTCCCCTCTAACTCACGATGTGAACGAGGAGAATCAGTGAGAGAAATCCGCACAAGCACAGGACTTGGTGCCTGGCTCCCAGCAAGTGCTCCGTGGATGCTCACGGCGCCGACTGTGAACTATCAACGGTCAGGTCACCAGGGGTGGGTTACACGGGATCCCTACCCCAGGGAGGAGGAAGAGGATGGCCCCTGCCCCTGCAGGCACGCATGGCCTGGCCCGTTCGTGCCAGGATGGATGATGCACTGTAAACAAGACGGCCACCAGCTGTCGGGACCCATCCCACTGTTTGGGGAGTGACTGGAGCATCTGCCCCTGGCGGCCTCAGGGCGCTTTGCCCTGGGCCTCTGATGGCAGAGGTCAGGGCTGCGGTGTGGGCCCTGTGAGCTCCCTCAGCCCCTGCCTCATGCACGGGCTCCAGTGAGGCTGTGTGTGTGTGGTGGGGGTGCTGGGGGCAATGGGCCCCTACTCAGCCCCAGGTCTTCATGGTTGACTTGATTTCCTAAGACACACCGCCTCCCCGCCTCCTCCTTCTAGTCCATTCCCCTGACTGCCCAGGAGCTGAAGTCAGATCCCACCTTCACCTCCCAACCCCCGAGTCGCGCTCAAAAACACTCAGAATGTGTTCCATCCACTCGCCTGGCCTGGAGAGAGCGACATGTGCCTCCTCCCAGCATCAGCCCACTTCTCCCCGCCCTGGTCCTTTGCCACAGCCCCACGGCACTTCCCAGCAACACCCAGACCCCCTTTGACTGTCTGCTTCTGCCAAGCTGCCCCTCTCCCTGGAGGGCCCCGTCCGGGCCACTCTGCCTGATGACATCCCATCTGTCCTTCCAACGGCCACCTCCTCCTCGAATGTGTCCTCACGCTTCCACACGCACACGGCATTCTTACATCTCCGCATTCCCACGTCACATCTCTCATTCTTTACATGGAGCCATAGAGTTTGCTTCCAGCATCTATTTCCTATCACTTCTCGGCCTCTTAGCTAAGATCAAGGGCAGATTCTATTTCCTCTCCTAAACCTCAAGCCATTGCAGGTCCAGCCCCCTGCACCTTGGTTGCTATGGCCCCCACAATACTGGGCACATGTAGGCACTCCGTAAATGTCACATAAAACTGACGCCCCTGTGAATGAAAATATCTCTTCAGCCAACCTAAAAGCCTTTCTGAAAGTCACTTGTCTGACACATATTGCCCACGGCCTATGAACAAACAATAGCATCATTGATAAGTCCCTTTGCATTTCCATTTTTAGAAGTGCATAACAGAGTGACATTCTGAGCAAGAGTCCTCCAGGAGAATGGGTAAGTACATGCCAACGCCCGGCTCTTTGTCCCCCGAGTCCGACATGAAAGTCACCAGCATGCTTTACCATCCAAGAGACTAGGAGACAGAGAGAGGGAGATACAAGAAAGGAGTCTGACTAGAAGAGGATCTGAATAAGCACGGTGGGGGTAGACACCAGCCAGCCAAACGCTCTCTCTCCCGGTCTGCATAAGAAACTCGAAAGCATGCATTACCTGTTAGGCTCTGCGACAAGGGGACTGTTCAGGGGTCATAGAAAGGACTTCCTTGAGTGTCTTAATTCAGCACATGCTCTCTGAGTGTTCCTTCTGCCCTGGCCCTGAGCTTCTGGCTGCTTTGCCTGGCAGCTCCGAAACGCCCTCCTTTGAAGCAGGGAGTTTATTTCGGGCCCACCGCATGACCTGTGATGGCAAGCCAAACTATAAGATGTGACGAAGCTCAGATTTCCTGTGTGAAGATTGCACAGAGGGGGCTGTGGTCCTGCCTCCAGCTTCTCCAGGCCGCACCAGTTCTGTGGACTTCCCTGTAGAGAGCACCTCGGAGCGGTGGCCCTCTCATGACGTCACCACTTGTGATCCTTGACATGGAGGCCATATATGGGTATGTTTCTGGAACTTCCCAGGAGGGAGCGAGAGGGGAGAGAGATGCAGCAGGGAAGAGACGGAGGGACAGGAAAAGAGAACGGAGGGATGAAACTCGGAGGTAAAGAGACAAGAGAAGGGAGAAAGACCATGTGGGGGAGATGAGAGGAGGAAAGAGAAAGAAGAAAAAAGAGGAAAAATGGAAAGAGATGTTGGAGAGAAAGAAGGACAAGGAAGAGGATGGAAAGAGTGAGAGGAAAAATGTAGAGAAGAAAGGAAGGAAAAAATGGGGGGAAATGGGGAAGACAAAGGGAGAGAGAAATTGTGGTCCTCTAAAAGATGAAAGTGGGAGAGAACATAGAGTGAAAGAACAAAGGAGCAGGAGAGAAAGACAGCATGGATTGGAAGAAAGGAGAGAGAGAGGGAGATAGGGAAAAGGAAGCCGAAGGAGCGGAGAGAGGGAGGGAAGAGACATACAAGGAAGGATGAAGACAGAGAGAAAAAGGGGAGATTGAGAGCTATCTAAAGAGAAAGGGGGAAAAGGCAGGAAGGCAGCAAGGAAGATGGACTGAATGAAAAGCAGGAAAGAGAGAGGGAGAGAAGCATGAAAATATTCAGTGTAAACAGCTTTTGTGGAAATCACTAGGCACGCAGCAGGTGGCAGGGCTGACAACTGGAGGGCCCAGGGCCCAGCTGCTAGCTGTGGGATAGGGCTGGAGCGCCAAAGGACACGTACACACACTCACACACACGTGCGTGTAAGCCTTGGGTCGAGACAGCCCTTCCTCCTCCAGGGCCAGGGAAGAATATCCCGTTTCTGCAATAGACCGAATGGTGCAGAATGTTAGGTGGCAAAGGCGACACATAGTCAGGAGCACACAGGCAGCGTTCCACGTGCCTCAGGGCTCCCGTCTGCGCCCGCATCTCAGGCCAGTCAGCGGGCTGGCTCGGTCCAGTCACTCAATGGAAAATAATTTCAGTTTCAAAGGCCCATTGCCCTTGGAATATACGGGGTTTATGACACGGTGTTGGAATGACAATTTCATATCAACTCACACCCAGGAGAATTCAGATGCCTTTAGACCCACATGTCATATTCCACCTGAAAATAGATCTCAGCGAATACAAGGTTCCCTGGTGTCAGGCCAAGGCTCTGGAGGTCTTACCTGGTACTGCGGATGAGAGGCAACATGCTAGGTCCAGGCTGTGTCCCAGCTACTCAGGTACCAGCTGGATTTCGTGTTGCCCCAGCTGGGACAAGCTGCCGCCGGGCTACTGGGCTGCCCCTCAGGGTGAGTGCACGCTCAGCACACTCCCAGACCCCATGCCATGGTGAAGATGCATAGGAGGGCAGAGAGGGGCTGTCCTCTTTTACCATTTGGGGATTTTCCTCGGCAGTAAGACGCTCTCGTGGGCTCCATGGAGTGCATCCTGCCGCCCCCGTGGGCTTCCTAGTGAGCGCAGGGCACAGGTCCCTCTGCTCTCTCTCCATCGCAGACTCCTCCCCAGGTATGGCCTTCTCAGGTGGTCCTCCGCCCGGCCTCAACCTCCCCGTCCAGACAAACCTCTGAAAGTCGAGGGCGCAGGAGACACTTGCAGACCAAGTGCTGTTGGCCGTATGCCTGAACTCCACTTTTGCAAATCAAGAGCCCAAACTGTGGGTGAAGAGTCACAGGGACAGAACAGCAGTGGGGGTGGACAGCACAGGAGGGAGCTGGCCTGGCACGCTGGGACTAAAACTGGCAGCAGCGTCCTGCTGTCCTCGCACAACCTTCCCAGCAAGTGCCATCATCATCCCATTTCACAGATGAGGAAACCGAGGCTCAGAGAGGTCACGGAGTGTGTCCACAACCGCACAATTTGTAAGGGATGGTTTGGGTCTGAACTAGATGAGCCTGACACAAAGCTGGTGCTTCGGCCACAGGGGACCCAAATGTCAGGGTGGCACAAGGGGTGACCCAAGGCTATGAACACAAATTGGTGCTGATGTGCTTTTCCCCAGGTCCTGAACTCAGTGCGATTTGGAGGCTTGATGCTGTGGGTCCAGGTCTACAGAGCCTGAGACAGACACAGGTTGGCCCAGCTATCGACACCACAGGCCACTCAGCTTCGAAATGAACAGGTTGGGCTAACTCAGCAGTGCCCAAACCTAGCTGCACCTTAGACCCTGTGCAGCCTACCTCCACTTGCCTCTACCCCAATGACTCTGATTTACTTCATCTGAGTCAAAGCCTGCCCAGCACTGATTTTGAAAAACTTTTTGATTAAGGTCTAATACACCCCCACCCACAGAAAAATGCACACATCCTAAGTGTGCAGCTCAATCGGTTTTCACAAGCTGGGCACACCCAGCATCTAAGTCAAAGAGAGAATATTACCAGAGCCCCCAAACCCCCTTTTGCTCCCTACCTCTTGCTGTACCATCACCCACCACGTCCTGCTGAGGGGACCGCTCTCCTGACTTCTAGTGGCACAGATTGTTCTGAACTTCAAACAAATGGAATCACACCTGTGTCTTCTGTCGTTCAACAGCATATCGTGAAATGCATCCACATTGTTTCATGTAGTTGGGCTTGTTCATTGCTGTGTAGTATTCCACACTATGAAGATAGTATCACAGTTTATCCATTCTTCTGTTGCTGGACTTTTGGTTAGTGCCTAGTTTGGGGCAACTGTGAATTGTGTAGTCAAGAACATTCTAGTACACATCTCCTAGTGAATATGCGTGCCCATTTCTGTTGGCTAGATGTCTCAGATGAGCGTCACTGGGTCATAGGACAGGTGTGTGTTCAGCTTTAGTTAAACTACCAAGCAGTTATCCAAAGTTGTGGTACCAACCTCCATTCCCATCAGCCCTAGGTAAGAGTTCCAGGGGCTCCACGTCCTCACCAACACTGGCTGTTTTCCCTCTTTGTTCATATTGTCCATTCTGATGGGCACCCATGGCTTCTCGTTGCAGTTGTCATCAGTATGTCCCTGGTGACAAACTACGTTGAGCATCTGAGAAGCGCTGGCCTCACACACGGCTGGGGCCTCTGTACAGGCCCAGAGGTGGTCCTGGGAACAGGCCTCCAAGGAGGGCTTGTGTGGGGGCAGAAAGGGGTAAATGAGAGACTGATAGATGCAGACGCAGAAACCAAACAACTGTTCAACCTGCAGGGCAGCAAGAGGAAGGGTGTGGCCACCAAGGGGAAGCCCCCAGGACTCCAGAAGTGCTCTGCTCTCCTGGTCCTAACTAGCCTCCTTTACCACTTATGAATTTATTTGTCACGAGTCTGTCACCCGTCTCTGCCATATACAAGTCTTTCTGTTCGCTGCTGTGTGTCAGTGCCAACAACAATGCCTGGCACATAGTAGGTGCTGATTAAATAACTGCTAAATGGATTGGGCTCACACTCAAGCCCCACAGCCCTTGGGTCTGAGCTGGGGAGGGCTGGGGGGCTATCGGCCAGCCTTAGCCTGGCTCTTGACCACACTCTCACACACACACACACACACACACACACACACACACAGAGCCTCTCTTTCTGTGCACATGCTGAGGAGGCAGTTCATGGCGCCCCACACCTAGTAGGGCCCAGAGAGGGAGCCAGTACTGGCATGTTTCCCTGTGACAGTGACACCTCGTCCAGTGCAGGGGGTGGGGCGGTGAGATGTGGGTCAGTGCCAGGCGCTGGCACTGCTTGGGCCCAGGAATGAAATATCAGCCACTGAAGTGAGCACGCACCCCTGCGGCCTTGGGGCCCTGGCCCTCAGCCCTGCTGCCTCTTGGTATCAGTTTATTTTGGTTTCAAGAGACGAAGAGGAACAGACGAGATACTTACCCTGGCAGTGGTCTGGCTGGGAGGACAGAGGGCAGACGGCAGGGGTGGGGAAGGCAGACAAAGGCCCAGGTCCTGGAAGGGAGGGGGGCACCTCTGTGAAGAGGAGAGCAGCAGGGGAAGGCAGAGAGAAGGCCTCACCCCTGTGCCCTCTGGGGTGTGGTGGGCGGACAGTGCTTTTCTTCTGGAACCTTCAGAGCACCACCCACCCTCCCAGCTCAGGGAGCCGAGGCCAACTCCAGGGAGAGGAGACAGTGTTTCCGTTTTCAGGGAGCACAGTGAGGGCGTAACCCTCACCCCTCTGACAGGAGACCAGGGTGGGTCTGCCTCATGCCCTATGACCCCCGAGATGTGCGGCTGACACCACTAGGGTGAGGTGTCACCACCCAGTGGGGCCCCTGGGGATCCTGGCCTTGTTTGCTCCAGCCCCTCCCATGCATGTCGGGGAGGAAACAGCATGGTCTTGTAAGGGTTTTCGTCACCATGAGAGGATCTGAGGTGCAAACTTCATCGTGGCACACTGGGGGCTTCGCAGCTGGCTGGGGCCTTGCTGGGTCATGACTGCCCTTCAGACAGAGTGACCAGGATGGAGCCGCAGGACGGAAAGGGATGGCAGAGCCTCACTCAGTCAGCCTCACAGCCCCACTGTCCCTCGTGGGAACTTCCGGCCTTCCTGACTTATCCCACCCGAGGCATGGAGTGAGGTCACCACGCTTCACACTCCTGGGCCTCAGCCCCTGGTCCGGAGCCGACTGCAGCATAAACCCCAGAGCTCCCTGTCTGTCTGCGACCTCACTCCTTCCTTCCTTCCTTCCTTCCTCCCTCCCTCCCTCCCTCCCTCCCTCCCTTCCTTCCTTCCTTCCTTCCTTCCTTCCTTCCTTCCTAGATTTATTGTATTGTTTTGACTAAGAGAGAGAGACAGAGAGAGACAGAGAGAAGACAGAGAGAAGGGGGAGGGCCCAGAGCAGTTTCCATAGTTGTTCATCATCAATTTTTGACATGTTTTCATTCCACACAGGTGGGCAGGGGCAGCCAGGCAGGAACCAGGCCAGGGGCCTCCCGCATGGGAGGCACAACCCCTTGAGCCAGGGGCTGAACTGGGGGCCTCCCACATGGAAAGCTTGCCCCAGCGAAAACCAAACTGGGGGCCACACCCCAGTTCAGCATATGGGTCCATAAGGGCAGGGCCAGGGTTTGATCCTCGGACCCCGAGGCTGCAAAGGAAGCTCTTGACCCACTGGGCCATCCTGGCTTCCCCTGTGAGCTTTCTCCAATGAATGTCTTGCGCCTGGAGGTGTCTCAGGCCTGGTGGGGGCCTGCTTGTCCAGCTCTGTGCAAACGATATCTTCCTCGCTGGGAAATGCCACCCAAGAGCAATCATAGCGCCATTCTGTCCTGTTTCCAGCACGGGCACTGGCGACAGACAGCCCCGCCCATTCCCTGCTTGCTGCAGACCCTGTACGTCCCTGGGCTCGGCTTCCTCTTCTGAGACTGGCAGAGTGCTGACTCCTCTCCCACGTTTAGGGGGCATTAGATGAGATCCCAGGGCTCAGCCCTGTTGGGGCCCAGCCCTCAGGAGCCGCTCATCTGTGGGACCTCTTCACCCCGACCTGCTGCGTGCAGGGACCATGCAGGGGGGAGGCTGTCCTGTGGGTCAGGCGGGGCAGGTGTCCAGTGCGGGCTGCTGGCTCTGTCCGTGGCCTGGGCCACTGGACCCCTCTGGGGCTGCAGCGCCCTGGGGAACTCAGGAATGAGCTGAAACCCCAGGGGCTCAGATCCCACGGTAGCTGCTGGGAACAGGCTTTCTTTCCATGAACACTGCCACGTTCACAGCAGAGCTGGGCGTCCACTGCCCCTCAGCTGGAGGGGAAGGCGCCCCCCACACAAGATGAGCCTGCAGCAGCCCCCCCTTCCTTCCTTCCTGGGGTTCAAGCACTGGCTGTGGGGCCCTGCACATGCTGCTGGATGCAGCAGCTCCTGGCTGGCCCCTGGCCACCGGGACAGAGCTGGGGCCAGGTCGTGGGCCAGCCCTCCCATACCCGCAGTGGAGGGGGGAAGGCAGAGGCCCGTGAATGCTGTCCCTGGCCCAGCCACTCTGGAGAAAGAGCTCGCAGGGAACAAAGTGGCTGCTCCGGACAGGCAGCTGTCACCCATTTGGCACCCCTGCAGGGGCAGCCGCTGAAGGGCGCTGACTGCTCACAGGCTTCAGCTTTCACCCCGGCTTTGCTCCTCAGGGAGTCCAAGTGGCCAGTGATGTGACATTGCCGAGATGTCAGCCAGATCTGGCACTCTGGTGAAGGCCCTGGGCTGGCTCGGCCCAGGGGGCCAGGGTTCGGGGTGTGGGGAAGGCCTGGGAATGTAGGGAGTGGATCAGGGGTCCCAACATCCAGGGGTGAGAAAGGGTGGGCAGGTGCCCCGATTTGCAGTCCTCTCGGGATCCAGACACATGCGTAGGCCCCCCCAGGGAGGGAGGTGTCCTCTCCCTGACGGGGAACCCAGACCCTCCTGGGACTTGCCTGAACTCGGTGATGGTGACGCCTCCTCCCACGCCGCCTCTGTCCCCCATAGAACCGGACGTCAGGACTGGAAGGTCCTCGGGGTTTGTCTGCTCTGGAGTCCTTCTTCTGAGGAAAGGGAAACTGAGGCTGGAGAACAAGAGGAGCTCTGCACGGCTTTGCAGAAGTCACCGCCCCCAGAAGTCCATCTGGGGTTTTCCCGTAGCTCCTCCTAAGCTAGTGGTGTGAGGTTAGTGGGTGATAATCACTGCATGCTGTAAACCCTAAAACCCAAGCTGGTGGAGCAAGTGGCAGGAAGCCCACCACCCAGAGGGGCTGAGCCCAGGGGGCTGGGCTTCCTCACGGGCACATTCAGGGTGCCTGCTACCCGTGCAGACTCCCAGAAATGCTTGGGGTGGGGAGCTTGCGGTTTGCAATAGACTGCAAGCCTGGTGGACACCTTGAGACGTCAAGCACGGGAAGTGTGGGTGTCAGTGTCACTGTATCTCCTTGTTCCCATTCCAGGAGGTTAGGCTGCGGTCACTCCCAGCACAGACTCACGGGTAAGGCGACTGCTCAGATGTCCCGGTGGAGCCCAGTGGCTAACAGCTCAGGTTCTGGACTCATCTGCCAGCTCTACCACTTGATAGCTGTGTGACCTTGGATAACTTACTTAACCTCTCTGATCCTTGGCTTCCTGATCTATAAAATGGGAAGGGGAGGGGAATGACAGTACCCAGGCCCCATAGGAAGGATGGGGGTTGCTACTGACATCTCATGGGAAGATTTCAGGGGTGCTTCTGTATACCCTACGATGCACAGGACAGCCTCCCCAACATAGGGTTAATGGTCTAAATGTCCACGGTGACCCCATGGAGAAAGCCTGGCTGGAGGGCTGGCGTGCAGTGGGCGGCGAAGCAGGGCCTCTCTCCTTCCACCCCTGCGGGGTTCAGGAATGACTGCTGTCAGGAGGGGCAGGCATTTGGATTTCCAATGCTTGTGACTGTTGTAGGGATGGCTCATTGAGCACGGCTCGTAAACCAGCCCTGAAGTCAGTGGCAGAGGGAGATGCAACCATGATTTGAGCCAAGCAAAGGGATCAGCCTCGGTGGTCACTGTGAAGGTCAGGGCTGAGGTAGGCTTCAGCCCTGCGAGGCTCAGGGCCCCCTGCTGGTAGCTGGTACATTCAGACAGACAGATAGACACACACACACACACACACACACACACATACACACACTGGTGCCTAGCTCACATGCACACCACACACAATAACTCACATTCTTTAAGTGAAGACAAGAGCTGAATTCAATCCAGCAGTTGGCAGGACAATTGGAAAATGAACTAGTCTTATAAAAATATTAAGTAACTGGAAGTCTCTTGTCTTCTAAAAATAAAGGCCCCCATCTCTTTTTTGGTGCACGTGTGTGTGCACACGTGGGGTAAGAGGCACCTGACACATTGGAAAGAGCTTGGGCCCAGACACCAGGGTGCTGGTCGTGGCCATCTGGAACGTTCTGTGCAAATATTCCCCCTGCCTGGAGCCCTGAGACCGGAAGGAGGGGCTGCCTCGTGAAGCCGTGAGGAATATAAGCCTGTTGGAACTCGGAATGCCTCTGAGCCAGGCTGAGTGGCGGTCCGTCACCCCACCCACAAATCTGTTCTCTGAGATGAAAACGTCTCATTTGTAAATCAGTTGGAATTCCAATCGAGTTTACCTAAGTATTTTCAAAATTTGAAATTAAAAAGTGGGATCACAGTGGTTTTGGAAGAGTCTCTCAGCAC
Organism: Craseonycteris thonglongyai; assembly: GCA_004027555.1. NCBI lineage: Eukaryota > Metazoa > Chordata > Mammalia > Chiroptera > Craseonycteridae > Craseonycteris > Craseonycteris thonglongyai. The sequence goes on from PVKE010003849.1 coordinate 59,654, forward strand.
ACGTAATTTCAAGGTAGCAGGCCGTTGGGCAGAATTCAGTTCACGGACGTGTTTGCTACTCACCTTTGTGCACAGGGACACTCTCTCACACGTGCACACACGTGAGGCTGACCCTCTGGGAGGCCTCAGGACCCCTGGCACGAGACGACAAGGGGTGAGGGTCTCTGTTGGCTCGTGCCGTCCTGAGGGGCGGAATAGGCCGCCTCCATTCCACAGCTAAGGAGACAGAAGCTCAGAGACTATGAACCGAGTTCACGTTAACACGGGGCTTAGATGTCCCTTCTCTCTCTGTCCTCCCTTTCCTTCCTTCCTTCCCGATTCTTCCTGTGCCATTGAAGCTGATCGGCATGGGCCCCAAATTGCACTGTCATGGCTCCTGGCCTGGCCTGGAGGAGCGTGTGACCTGGACAGACCCGACCAGCCAAGGCCAAGGCTGTGCTCCGGGGCGCATACCTGCAGCGACAGCTGCTGCCAGCGCCTGGCTCCTGGGATGAGCGCTGACTTTTCTTGTCGATGCGGGGCCTCTTTTGTGGCCCCTCCTGGCTGGCTGGCTGGCCCCTCTGTGCCTATATTTAGCAGCAATGTCTGGCCCAACGGGGTCAGGTGTCTCTTGTACCTCACGTCCCTGGAGAGGGACGGCTGGGCCTGAAGATAATCTCCAGGCGGCAGCGCCCAGGGGCCTGGTCCCCACCTGGGCAGTCTGCAGCCTACGGGCGAGGGCTCCTGTGGCCCACTGTGCATCCTGCAGTTTTCTTTTCTTTCCTTTTTTTTTTTTAAGATTTATTTTATTGTTTTTAACAGAGGCAGAGACAAAGAGAAGGGGGAGGGCCCAGAGCAGTCTCCATAGTTGTATGTCATCAATTTTTCAACATGGTTTTGTTCCACACAGGTGGGTGGGGGCCAAGCAGGGCAGGAACTGGGCTGGGGGGCTCCTGCATGGGAGGCATGCCCCCTCGAGCCAGGGACCGAACTGGGGTGGGGGTGGGGGGTGGGGAGGGGTGGGCAAGAACCAAACTGGGGGCTTCCCGCATGGGAAGCACACCCCAGTTCAACATATGGGTCCACACGGGCCGGGGCTGGGATTTGATCCTTGGTCCCTGGGGCTACAAAGTGAGCTCTCAACCTGCTGAGCCATCATGGCTTCCCCTGCATTTTTCTTTCTAAATCTGGTAATCCCACTGCAGGGCCCCTAACTGGTACACTGGTGTGTCCCACAGATCACGGGCACTGCCAGCCACCCCTGACAAGAGGAGTAGGTGGGTTTGAAGACACTGCAACATAACATGTAGAGATGGAGCTGGGGTTGCTTCTTTCTCGTGTAGGGGGCAGGGGGACACTTCTCTGGGGACAGGAACGTAGCCTAAAGCTGAGATGAGATTGACGGAGACATCTGCCCAGTTGCCTGGCATCAGCCCCCCAAATTCCCCCAGTATCATGGGCGGAGGCATTCCCAGTCCCTGCTCTCCTAAAAAAGGTGTGGCCATCGGCAGTGACCCGGCTGAATTCTCACCATCGACGTTGAGGCCACAGCAGAGTCCTGAGGGGGTTGGTAACCAGGACATGGACATTGGGAGGGAAGGGGTCTAGAAGGATCTGGAGCCCTTCTGGGAACTGGGTTGGGAATCGGACTGAATTCCCTTCCTGTCCCTCCTAGCCACGTGGCTCTGGGCCTCAGTTTCCTCATGCGTGACACAGTACTTTCTTGAGGGCCGTCTGCAGTGAGATTAATGAATGGCACGCTCATGGCACTCGGACACTACGTAGCCGGGTCTGCCTGCCTCCCAGGCAGGCCCAGCCTCTTGCCCTCAGAGTTAGTAGAGATTTGCTGCTATAACAAACCCCCGGATAGCCATGGCTCCAGCACGGTAGTTTTCTTCCTGTCTCTCTTGAAAATCGACACAGAGCGTCGCTGACAAGTGGCTGTCCTCACCGTGGTGGTTCAGGGCCCCGGCTTGCCTCTGTGGGAGGCTCCACTTCTTATAAAGGAGCCACTGCTGAAGTCACTGTGTTCCCCTGCATTAAGGTGGAAGAGGAGAGAGCATGTGTGATGGTACACGGGGATTTTCTGTCGCCCAGGCTTGGAAGTGATAGACACGACGCTCATGTTGTCCGGCTAGCACGCCATCCTCTGGCCATTTGTAGCTTCAGACGGGCTGGGGAATGTTTTCTAGCCCTGTCCCTTGGAGGAAGGGGAAATAGGAAGGAAAAATGATGGGAAAACGACATCACTGACAACACTCCAGAGAGCGTCCACCGAGGCCCCAGGAGAAGGGAACCCCTGGCAGCCCCAAAGACGTGAGGCCATGACACTTGGTTTGGGTTGGCAGCCTGGGATTTGAGTGTACGCTGCATATTTGGGAAGAGATCCCACCATCTGTGGTAGAGGAGTAGGGAGGTGGGCCAGAGGGGGAAGTCGGCTGTTAATGGGCTAGCTACCACGGTGGGTGGCTGAGCCTGCCTCTGCAGGGAACTCCGGGAGCCAGTATGGAGCCGGGCCTCTAAGCTGTCCTATAAAAGGAGCAGGGGAGGGAGCTGGGCTATTTACACACCCCTCGCCCCACCAGTAGGAGTTGAGGGCTGCTCCTGGGAGGGTGTTATGCCCGAGCACTTGTGGCAAAGGGCCTCTGGACGAGACATGCAGGCATCAGCAGGTAGAAGCCTAGGGGTGTGCACCAATGGTCGGGGTGTGGGGGGCTAAGTGAGGCACTCACAGTGTTCGCTACATTCAGCAAATGTACAGGGGACACTCAGTTCCCTCTCTTGATTGGTCCCCTGAAGGGACAGGACAGGAGTCAACTACCAACTGGCATGTTCATCACCTGAGCTCCTGGTCCAATGGTTCCCAGAAGCAGAGCCTGCTTCTTATCTGTCGAGTACAAAGATACCTTGGAGTCCGAATACCCCAAAACTTGAACAACTTGGAATCCAAATGAACAAATCAAGCAAAATTTGCCTTGGAATCAGAACGCTGCTTTGGAATCCAAACGCCAACACGTGGTTCGCGTGGGATGTATTGACTGTACAGCCCGTAGCTTTATCCTAATGCTCACTCATCTTGGAACTCGAACACTTTGGAACTCGAACCGGGTTCTGGGACGGATTAAGTTCGAATTCCAAGGCATCACTGTATGTGCTCACACCCACTGCTCAGATTGTGGTGAGGGGGGACATAAGCAGGGACTGCCTAAAATTTTTAAGATTTGCAAGGTCTGGTGCAACATGAACGTGCAAACCCCTTGTTCAACAATTATTACGTTTCCAGACCAGTGACAGCAGAGCAGGAAACGAAGAGTTTCCGAGTGGGAGACCCTGCGTGTCTGCGCAGGTCCTACTGTGAAACGATTTTGTAAATTGCAGGGTCCACGTGAATGATTAACCAAGGGCAGTGGGAGTCCAAACGTGCATGTGGGTGAGGGGCACCCACCCTGTATGAGGCCAGACCCCACGCGGAGACACTGAGAGGCATAACAGCTGCTGCAGACCCTGGGGAGTCAGACTGACGGCCCCCGAAAAGGGCTAGCCAGTCCCCTGACCTTGGCCAAGGCCCAGACACCCTGCTCCCAGGTTGGAGGGGTCGGCAGCCTCAGGACTCAGGACTAGAGGCACCGCCAATACACTCACATGTGAGAACTGCAGGCTGTGCCTGGTGACACCCCGGGTCCTGGCTGCTGAGTCCCACACCTTTCCATGTCACCTGACCCCCCCTGTCCCCGCCCCCTGCCCATGACAAATGCTGCTCAGAGAGGGGCCTCCTGGTACGTCCAGCACACTCAGCGGGGCCCATGGTGGCCCTCCAAGGAAGCCGTGGGGATTGCACTTGGCTACAGACATTCTCGTGTCTGGGATACTTGGAATTGGGACAGGCAAGGTTGTCGACGAGAGGAGTCTGAGTCTATGAAAATATTAGAAAGATTTTTAGTTTGGGGCCTATGTGAGGACTATAGGCCCAGAACAGAGCTTCTAGAAGCCTTGACAGAGAGGCCGCTTATGTAGGCAGAAAAGTAAGCAAAAAATAAGGTGACCAGATTTTAACATTGGTAAAGTGGGACACCATTGACCGGGGGGGAGGGGGTTCTTGATTAAAAATTTGGTCTATTGCCCGCCGTTCCCTAGCTTGTTGTGCATTCTTTCCAAAAATCGGGACTTTTTTAAAATGCCGCGGGACACGGGACAAATTGATAAAAATCGGGACTGTCCCGCCAAAAGCGGGACGTCTGGTCACCTTAGAAAGAAGGTACATGTGGTCCGTCAGAAGTTACAATTAGGGTAAACGCTTCAGTGATGAACAGTTTCACCGCCAGTGGAAAGGCTGTGTCAGAAAGATAAGGTTGGGTCTATAAACAATCAAACTGCCTTGAAAATCTTTGAGATGCACTTTTCTCTGGATGTGGGAAGAGCAGGCACTGTTTTCTATAATCACTGACCTTTAGTTTTGAAACTTTGTAGGTTGTGCAGACATAACTATCCCCCATGGCTGCCTTAGAAGGAATTTTGATTGGCTTTTCATTTTTCCCTGGTTACTGATTTAGAGGCTCTTGGGAACTTGCTCGCCTGGTTTTCCTCCTTCCTCAGCTGCATTGGGCCACCGGAGGCATTTTTAAGAACATTGAGACTCCCTAAAAGCATGATAATTAAGAGAGGGCTGGGCCCAGGCCACCCAGGGAGCTGGCCCAAGTCTCCCCAGCTGGGGACTCTCAGCCCTGGCCTCGCTCATGGAGCTCAGTGGATGGAGTGACTGCCCAGGGTCAGGTAATCCCTGGGAGACTTCAGGAAGTGCTGAGTCACCCTTCCATGACAGCTGGGGGTGAAGGCGGGGTGGGTGACCCACACAGAACTGGCCCTTTTTCCAGCTTGGCTAGCTAGTGCTCAAGAAGGGCCTGGCCTTAACTAGAAACTACTGTGGACCCAAAAATGGCACAAATGCTGGATCTGGGAATGGATCTGCACCAGGTGGAATAATAGTGTGGACAAAAAAAGGGCCACACGGTAACGCTGACAAGCTCAGGGGAGGACAGCCTGGCGGGCGCTGCAAACTCAGAGATTGGAAGCAACCACGTAACACAAAAATTCCGAACCAAGGTGCACTACGGCGGCAGTCTCATCCTTGGCCCGTAGCTTCCTTGATAAAGGTCAGTCTTTACCTTAAGTGAGCCTGTCTGCTGTCTTCTTGCCTCTAGGATTACATGCCCTTAGAACTTCAGAGTACTCCCTCTTTCCGGATGCCCCTGGACACCCAGCACCAGAGCGTCTTCTGTGTGTCTAGCAAGGACAATTTAGTTACAGTCCCTGCCCTCAAAATGTCATGTTTCAGTAAGGAGTGAGACAATCCAGAGTAATGGGCACTAAAATACAACTCAACTAGGGCGAGATGAAACCAAAAGTCATCTGGAGTCAAGGAGATTTGAGATGGTCAGCGGAGACCGCTCTGAGGTGGTGGCATCTGAGCTTAGACCTGAACGGTGACGAGGAAAGAGCATCATGAAGAGCTGGGAGAACAGTGCTCTGGGCAAGAACTACAGGTGCAAAGGCCCTGGGGTGGGGCAGGGGAAGACCCGTGTGGGAGGAATGGCCAAGGTGGGGCCTACTCAGCCAGAGTGTGAACTTCACTGGTAATTACTAGAGGATTTTAAAGGTTTATTTTATTGTTTTGACAGAGGCAGAGAGAGACAGAGAGAAGGGCGAGGGCCTAGAGCCGTCTCCATAGTTGCACATCATCAGTCTTCGGCATGGTTTTGTTCCACACAGGTGGGCGGGGCTGCACAGGGCAGGAACTGAGCTGGGGGCCTCCCCCATGGGAGGCACACCCCTGCAAGCTGGGGACCGAACCAGAGGCCTCCATATGGGAAGTTCACCCTGGCAAGAACTGAACTGGGGGCCTCTCACATGGGAAGCACACCCCAGTTCAGCATATGGGTCTGCACAGGCTGTGGCCGGGACTTGCTCCTCTGACCGCGGGGCTGCAAGGTGAACAACTTAACCTGTGGAGCCATCCCAGCTTCCCCTGGAGGATTTTAAACCAATGGTGTGCTGCAGCTCACTCATCTGCTACATCCTCAAGACTTTCGCAAGCCGGTTGTTAAATGTTAGGAGCTTGAGATCAGCTGTGGTAGGAACATTCACAACATGGAAATCGGCAAGGACACAAATCATGGCTTTGTCCCCTGGGCAACAAGGAGGTTAAACACTTACCTGCATCACACTGGTTTTAGGTGGGAAAGTGGGGAGATCGGGTTTGCACTGTAAGGAGAGCTCTGTCTGGCCATTGGGTGGAGAACGTCCTACAGGGCACAGAGAGCAGGGTAAACCCGCAGGGCAGGCCGCCGTGGTGGTCCACGCTGGAGAGGTGGGGGTTGGGGCCAGGGTGGGTGAGAGGGTGGATTTGTGTGATTTTGGAGCAGAACCCCTGGGCCTTGCTGAGACAACCCCCATTACAGAAGTAGGAGTGAGGAGGGTGACGTCACCCCCCCGTCTCAGGAGGGCTGCCCCAGGGGTGGCCTCAGAGGATCCCAGGACTTGCCTGCGCATTTCCCGGGCTGTGGGACCTGCAATCTTCCAAAGGGCAGGGCAGGGATGAGGGTAGCAGCCAGCTGGGGCCTCACAGTGAGTGAGCACCGCACACCTCCTGGGCCCTGGGCCCTGCATTTGCCTCATCTAGTGCCTGGGGTGAGAGGAGGCGGGGTACGTCCCATATGGTGGGAGGTGGGGGCATCTAAGCAGTGCCAGCAAACACCCAGCCATGCTTGTCTTTCTTGCACCCCCTCAGCCCCCTCTCCCCGATGTCCACCCTGTCTGTCCTGAGACCACCTTTAGCAGCTAACCCCAGCAGCAGGGCTCACTGGCTTCAGCCCCTCCCCCACTGTCAAAACTCTTCTCAGGAAAGGGCCGGTGCTGGGATCCACCACCACTGTGATCTGGGGCAGAGAGAAGGGAGGGGCAGGAAACAAAGCAGAAGGCTGATTAAATACCTGCTGTGTGTCAGACACTGTGCTAGTTGCCCTGAAGAGGTAGGGTTATAGAAAAACTTCCCCTCATCCCCAGCCCCTAACATAAGGCCCTTCTTTCATACCCTTCTAGACTTCCTTCTGCACACACACATGTACAATAGTTAAAAACATGAGACACTGCTAAGTGATCCATGTGGATTTTCTCATGTAATCCTAGGTGCTGTTAGCTCCATTCTGTGTTTCAGGAAACTGAGGCTCAGAGAGGTGATGCACGTTCCCTAAGGTCACACAGCCCATAGCTCTGCCTGGCTCTGCAGCCTCACTCTGCATCCTGAGCACGACTTTCCGCTGGGGAAGGCTGGCCATGTGCTTGGTGGGGGCATTTGGGGTTGCAGGGCAATTGGGGTAGGAATTCTGGGCTGGAGGCCTGATCTGGTCCTCCCTTCTGCTATGTGAGCCCCGGGGTCAAATTCTAGCCCCAGGAGTCCTTGTTAGGGCTTTTTTTTAAAAAAGGGGGAGCCTTTTGCCGTTTAATTGTGGCTCTGCCCTTGAAGCAGGCTCCCAGGCCCCAAGGTTCCCAGTGGTTTGTAACAGCCCGCCTTGCCTTGGGCTTCTCTCTCCCAGAGCCCAGGGGATAGAGGCAGCTGGGAGGCCTGAGACCTGGGCCCTCACCAGCTGTGTAACCTTGGCAGTTCCTGCCTCTGTCTGGGCCTTGGTCTTTTCAATTCTAAAGTTTCTTCAGCCCAGTGTCAGCCCCTGGTTCTTCCCCGAAACAGGGGAGGTGGGGTCTGCAGCTTGCTGGGGAAGGGTGGGAAGGGCAGAGAGGAGTCAGAGCCCTGAAGAGAGTTCGGAGGCAGGTGGGAGGTTAGGAAGGGGCAGAGCTAAGGAACTCCCTAGACTGGAGCTTCTGGACTCCCTAGACTGCGGTTCGAATCCCAGAACAGGACATGAGCAGGTGCAGGGGCCCCCGAGCTCCGGAGAGCCCATAGTTGGCTTTATGTTCTGCCATTGCTGATTTGATATTCTTAACTTTCTGAGTAGGGAGCCCAGAATTTTCACTTGGCACTGGGTCCCACAAATTAGGTGGCTAGCCCTGTGACCAGTTATTAGCTGCATGCCCTAGGCCAGTGACTTCACCCCCTGGGCTTTCAGTTTTCTCATCTGAAAACGGGGCACTATTTTTACCACTTGGGAGATTGTTTTGAGAAGGAAATGAGAAGCTTCAGGCAAAGGGCCAGGCAGGGTAGATCCATAACGGTGTCATCAACCCCTGGTAATTAGGACAGTCCTTCTTTAGGGCTGGACAGAAAATAAATCTCCCAAGAGCAGCCTCAGTCTCTCTCTCAGCCTTGTCCCCATGACGTCTGGGGCTGTATGGGACACTTCACGCCCGAAATAAAATCCTCACGGAGACGCAAATCGTTCCAGCATCCCCACAACTCCCTGCTTGTGGCCATGCTGGGTCAAGCAGTTTAGGGCCATAGGCTGACCAGATGTCTCATTTGAAACAGGACCGAGAACAGCCACACTGTCCTGTTTCAAACGGTATGTGTGTTCAGTCTACTGGCACCGTGAATTGAGCCCAATGAGACTAGGTTGACCAGATGTCCCGTTTGAAACTGGACAATACCTTTGTTTTCTGTCCCATTCAGAATGGGACATCTGATCAGCCTACCGCTAAGCGTGGCATGTCAAAGGCTCACAACCTGGGGTCCCAAACCCTGTTCTGGGGTCTGGCCCTCACTGTCACAAAAATGTCTCCACAGGCAGAGGGAGCTGGAGAGAGAGGTGGAGAAGCACAAGTACTTTGAAGACTATCTGACAAAGGCCCTCGAGGCAGTGCCCAAGGGTACACATGCTGCTTCCTCAGAAAGTCTGTTGTGTTCCTGGCCACGTCCCAGCCTCAGGACTGGGGCACAGTGTATGATAATGGGTATCCTCAAAGGCTGAAGCCACCATGGCTGTCCTAGAAGGACACAGAGGCTGAGCCAGGCTGCCTGGGGAACCCTGGCCCTGCCCGGAAGAACAGTGTGGCCTGGGGCAGGTTCTCAAGGCCATGGTCTGTCTCTGTCTGTACAGGGGACTGCAAAAGTTATGTGAATCGGATGAGTTCATCCCCTATAAACATGTGGCATGGCGACTAGCGTTTAGCTAAAACCTAGTAAATGTATTACACAATGGAATACTACTCAGCGATGAGAAATGATAAATTACAGTCATTTCTGGCAACATGGATGGACCTAGAGACCATCTTATTAAGCGAAATAAGTCAGACTGAAAGAATCAGGAAACACATGACCTCACTTATAGGTGGAATATAAAAGTGAAAGTAACAAAGACACAGAGACCTATGGACACACTCAATAGCT